>JAATLQ010036147.1:18905-35435 GCA_013421005.1 Heliconius erato x Heliconius himera | reverse complement strand
GCGGGCGGGCCGCTAGTCAAATATATGACGAGAAGCGGGTTTTGAACATATGTAATACATAATGTTGTGTGTTTATTAAAAACTACAAATACATATCAACGAAAATCTATGTTTATTAAGAAATTATAAAGATATACATTTTCTACTACATTAGCTGGCGCTACGTCAGAAAGGGCTCCACTGTTATGCACATGTACTGTATTAACTACATATTATAATAGACTATTAATCCTCAAAATTTCAGCTTTGCTAAAATGACGTAGGTCTAGGGACCCTGGGATTCAGTCCATAAGATATGTTGTACAAATACGAAGCGACATGTCAGGCGTTTCGGGCTTTTCCTTTAGCTTGACCTCGTAAGGTGGTTAAGTCCCAACTCCCACATACATTAACTTCGACGTGGTTTCCTAAAAACATATTCCTAAAAGGATATCATTTTTGACAATATTATTAAAAAAGCTGACGTCAGACCAAAGAATTTTAGGTACTTATTAAAAGAATTGTAGTTGTCATTAACAAAGCCTATTAATAATTATGTTAAAGACATCCATTTTTCACTATTGTGAAAACAATAAGTGCTAATGTATTCATTAGTATTCGAATTGTAGAACTTATTGTTCATATTTTTTACATTTTTAAAGCGTTATTCCAAGCTTAGGAAAGAAAAATACTTAGAAAACGTATAAAATTTTTAACGTAGCGGGACTCGAGCCCGCGCCTTTTGGAAATCGACCAGACGCTCTGACCACTAAGCCATACGTTTGAACGTATGGCGAACGTAACGTATACGTTTTCTAAATAAATATTATTGTTCATACTTCATTCATTTTGTTCATCAGATCTAGAAACTAAGCTAATAATTATAAAATATATTTTCTTTTAATAATTGGTATGTAACTGCATTAATAAGCTTATCAAATCAAGTGAAATGTGTCTGAATGATACCGACGATTGTGAGTTCAAATTTCATATGAGGAAGAAGTACTATAAGGTATAGCGCAGGTGTTTAAGGACCTAAGGAATGGACGGCTTTTAATTCGTCATTCAACAAAGGAAGTCTGTTAACAGAGGAATTAGAAAAGACGGGATGGGCAGGGCGGATTGACAGATCGGTTTTTGGGAAATGTGCAAAATAAGTTTTAGTATTTAAGAACAAATAACCTAGTAGGTACGAGTATGTACAAATACTAAAGGACCTACTATAATAGTACGTTAAATATATGCTAGTTTATATATTCAGACATTCATAGGTGCGCAAAAAGGTTCACTTACAAAAAAAAATCAATAAATACTACAGAATTGTACTTAACTATCTCTAAATAAAAAATCTACTCAAATCAGCTTCACGCTGTATCCCTTACACAGCAAGGTAGACAAAGGGAACCTCGTGTTAAGACACTGCGTTCCCCACTTTCCGCTGATTTCTTGAAGCATTGCGTGTTGAGTGGCGTACTTAACGCCGCGCCTTGCCTCGACGCTAACGCGAAGAAATTACCATATAAATTTAAATAAATAATTCATTTCCTCGAGTGGGAATCGAACTCACAATCAGCCGATTTTACAATCACACTTTGTGCCTCTGCGCCACAACTGGCCTCAACTATCTCTACATATAACTCATTACGTTCATTTTCAAAATATACTTATACTTAGTTAATCTGTTACGCACATTTATGACATTTTTTTACTTCCCTTCTAGTACGCTAACTGTATGAAAAAAATATTTTCATACAGTTAGCGTATAAAAAGTAAAGTAAAAAAAATATTTTCATAGAGTTAACGTATGAGTCTAGGCAGAGTCGAGATTAGTGCATTGTAGGTAGAGGTAGAGGTAGAGGTAAGGCCAGGCACAAATTACAGGATAGTTGTAGACTCTTGTATGCACTGCGGTGTTTGGTGTCTGAAGAGTAAGCAGGGAGTCGCGGGGACGCGAGGGGCGCTGGGGTGGTAGTTACGCTTTCATTATATAGCGGTTTTTTTTCAAACCCTGCCTGCGTTTGGGTTCAGTTGTATCCGCGACAAATCCACGCGTATAATGATGATTAAGTGAAATGTGAATTAACTTGGAAAATATATATGTATTTGTTTTATTTTATTTAAATTACATTTGATAATAATAATTATTATATTTAATAATTATTATTATGGAAATTCAATTATAGTCATTTTTAAGATCTTCACTAAAATTACATGAAATAATACTTGCTATAATTAAATATATACGAGTAGATATAATATTATATAGAAATTCGATTTGATGATATTATTTTGTTATTTCTTTCTAGCAAACAATTTGTCATATTTTATTTCTGAACCAACGAGACACGCTTAACTACGCCAGCTTGAACATATAGCGATACAATCAGATTTATTTTAGAATTTTTAACTCTATTACTGTTACAAAAATGTTACTTGCCAAATTAAATTTTATATAATACTAACATAGAGACTATAATTGAAAACAAAATATGTAAAACAGCATGAAATAACATTTTAAAAAAAGAACAAAAACATTTTCTTTTCATACGTTTCTCTCTCTACAATAGACACAAGGTCTAAAACAATGTTCAGATAAGTCATCAACAGTCAGCAACAGGAGTCCACCTGGTACATAATAGAACGCCGCGGACTGTCCCGAGGGAATGCACAGCGTTAACCCATAAACCGCTTGAAAGAGTTCGCTATATAAGTAGTTGAGTTAAAGCGCAACCGACTTCTATAGCTACATGAAATGCACGGATAAAATTAGATATTCAATAACCAACCCCCCTTGGGTTGGGGGTCCGCCATTTTGGAACCTCGGTCGGGCGAGGGCTACCGGCGAGGGGGACCGCGCATGCGCACAGCGAGCGCCCGCACCCTGTCTATAGGGCCGGGACCTTACCGAGTGTGATGTCAAAAAACAAGTTATTCTCTCCCCCAATTCCACTAACCTAGTACGTCTTAATAAAAGGGATTAATGAATAACACCCTGATTTCTGTGAGTCGAAGAGTGTAGAGCCGCTCACCGGTGATGTGCCGTATCGACGATCGAACCGCGTATACACGGGGAGTGCAGTTCTAACGAGACATTTATCATGTGAACAATGACGATGAGTGGGTGATCCTCCAGAGCTATTGCGTTATCAATTCTTTCGATGGCTCTGATAGAAACATTATTCTATTATCTATTGTGTTGAACTGACGTGTTGGTTGGACTTATTCTGTTCATGTTTTTGTGTTGTTTGAGTGCATCGCTTTGTGTGGGGCGCGACTCTTGCGGTGGACAAAATATAATGGGATGACAGGAAATACGGATTCATGGAAAAGGTTTGGCGTCGAGTCGGGCTCCATTCCTCCCGAAAGAAAAGGGATGGAAGTGGGACTAGTAGGGAAGTGACGACCGCGCCGCCGCCGGAGGCTGAGTATCAAAATATTCACACACTACGAACAGCTGATCTGATAAGACAAAGGCAAGGAGAAGAGAAATCTACTCTACGCTCTTCATATATAATTCGAAACGGTGACAATTTTATTTTGGTTGAAAGAAGGCGACGAAGACGACGTAGGAGTGGCACCAGGGCATCGTCGGGCGGGAGGCACCACACTCCACCTGTGGAGGAGAACACTCGCACCGAACAGAAGCGTCGACCCCCTGCCAAATTGAAGATATTTGGCATCCAATGGCCATTGCATTCAAGTGACACTAGGTTTGTGTTTTAATGGATTTTTAAAATAATTAAAAATTGAAACGTTTCCAGGTTGGACAGACGTACCTACTACCTACACGCAGTGCGGTACAGTGCACGACATTACCGCTTTACTTATGTAAACTGTGAATGCAGTCAGTTGAACCGATTGCAGATTATTTAATGAGTAACGGTCGTTTCTTAATTGGATAAACATTTTTTATAATGTGTCATTGACAATAAAATGTTTATTTCTATTTAAGTAGTTGCTTCGTAAGTGATTATGAGGTAGGCAATTGTATTATTTTGTTTTATACATATTTTAATGATATTGTCACGTCAATCGGTTATTACATGGCGATACTGTCTAATGATGAATAAATAGTAATAAATCAAGGTCAAATCGGTTTCACTCTGTATACAGCAGAGTAGGCAGAGGGAACCTAGTGTTAAGACAATCCGTTCCTAACTTTCCGTGGAATTTAATTGCTTGTTGAGTGGCGGAACTCAATGGCGGGCTTCTGCCTTCGTGCCAGAACGAAGAAATTAAAGTATTAAGAAATAATGAGTCGTTCCCTCGAGTGAGGATCGAACCCAAAACCTTCGCGTTACAGTCACAACCTTGTGCCCCTGCGCCACAACAGCCTTATAGTATAAGTCATCCATTTATGAAATATTGCCCTTTGTTGCTTCTATTAATTGCATTAATATTTGACTATTTATAATCGTGAGTACTACAAAGATTCAAAAACAAAATTAATTTTAACAATAAATGATATTGATGTAATATTTATAAAAAAATAATACTGTTATATTAAGGCAATTATGGTTATTTTTACTATTTTGGTATACTATAATATAATTTAAAAAAAAACATAATAGCAGGTCTTTGGACCTCATATTATTTTATGTTCGTGTTTTTTCAAAAATTAAAAAAAAAAATTCTTAATTATTTTTTTAATAATAAGTATTGACTAATGTGTTCAAGCCTGTGAGATATTTTAAATTGGTAATTAAGTACAAGTATAAATATGAAAGAAATTGCAACATGGCTTCTTTTCGTATGACTTAATCTCAATCGGGCTTCTTTTTAATTTAGAAAGACTTCAATGTAAATTTACATATTTAAAACGTTTTTAATTTCTATCTAAGCTTGAATTATTGTTTGTTGGGTGAAAGACTTCAAAATTAATAAGGAAAACGGAGTACAAACATATATAAATATGTGGCATTAAATGAGGCAGTACTAGGATAGTCTCTGACTATGGCTATGGGCTCAATTCCAATTTGGGGAAATGAATTATTTTCATTTTCCCGCGCTGTTTGGAGAGCGAGGTGATGATTTCGCCACTTTGGCTCGGATTCGGGCGAAAAACGGAGGACGAAGTGACTTGGCTTGTACTTGACCTTGGCTTTCTAGTTTCTTTTTACATCTTTGTAAAGAGGTAGGCTAAGGCCAAGTATCGTAGTGTACCTCATATACCTACATCAAATTTAATAATTCAACATTTTGTATAGAAACTATATTATTTACAATAATTTATTTCAAATCAAATACGCACCTTTATATAAATATCTTATAAATATTTTTTATTTTTTTTTATATTTTTTAAACTGTTATTCCACTTTTAAGAAAGAAAAATACTATTTAAAAAATATAATTTTCTACAAAATATTTTATAAATAACTGGAGATTTAAGCTTTAATCTGTGGATATAGTCCAACGTCACTAGGCCATATTAGTTGGCCTAATATGTAACAATGCCGTGTTAGTAAACATAGAGTTAGCTCTATCTAGGCTTGGGAACCTGTGTGGCTTCATCTATTTACGGACTAAAATCTAGATCACCTGGTGATTACGTGTATCTTAGAAAATATTGCCTATACTAACGCTATACCGACGGGTTGTGGGTTCGATTTGTTGTCGGGGTAATGAATTACATGTTTTGATTTTCTCACTCTGTTACAAAAAAGCAAATAATTAAAAAATATATATTTTTAGGTTGACGAAAATTAAAAAAAATACCTATAGATATGTTAATAACATAAATAAGTTTTAACAAGCATATGAAAATATTCTCTTTTCACTGGGCTCTTCCACACATCGAATTAGTAAAAATATTAAAACTCTTCAAATTAATTTAGTAATCCTGATGATACCTTTAATTTCAGCTTCAGCTTCACGCTGTATACCATTTACAGCCGCAAATAGGAGGGTAGGCAGAGGGAACCTAGTGTAAAGATACTCCAACTTTCCACCGAAGTTTTGAGGCATTGCGTGTTTAATGGCGGAACCCAACGCCACACTTTGCCTGGACACCAGAGCGAAGAGATGGAACTATAAATTTAAATAGAAGTTTCACTTCCTCTGGTGGGGATCGAACCCACAACCAGTCGCTTTTACAGTTACAATTAATTTCATTTTATTAAAAGTTAGTAAAATGCTAACTTCTCAAATGATATTGTGGTAACGCTGCATACGCTAGTCTTTGGTAACTGACACCTTCTACAAAGAAAATGATAAAATTTCGGCCATTAATTAGTTAATTTACTTTTGTTTCACATTACTTTTATCTTAGAATGTATTCTTTTTAATTTAAAGATTTTTTATTGACACCTTGTGAAGTGTCAGCTGTTTCACCTTTAGAGACTGCTTATCTTTCTCTAATAATAAAACCTCTTCGTACTTATCATTGTGTTTTGACTTGAGGTGGAGTCATAAAAAGTAGTGGCACCTTTTTTATTGTAAAGATTTTATCACTTAAAAAGTTTTGATAAAAAAGGTTTAAAGTATGTAGACCGCTTTCTGTAGAGATTAAGTAAACAATTAAAAAACACAAATCTTATTTACGCATTTCATTGAAATAAACAAATTATGTGTGAATATATAATATATTTTATATACAATATATTTTAATAAAAATAAAAATTATTAAACAAACGAAACAAGAGGAGAGATGAGATACTTCACACGCTGTAATTCTAGTGTCTTATCTCGGCTAGGCATTTACAAGTCGTACTTAGGCTTTGCTCATATCCGAAATTATCCAAATCTTATTATAATTTATATATTTCATTTGGTTACAGTATTATTAATTTTTATTACGATTACGGCTAGTTTTGTCATTAGGATATCCAAAAATTTCGATTTCGAATACTTACCTCCATAACATCCCTAAAATCATCGATGATTTCGCTAACAATTGACTGAGTTGAATATTTTTAAATATTTAATAAGGGCAATAAGGAAATTAACTATTATTCTTTGAATTTATCCAAAAATCATCTGTTGCAATTTTAAGTATATGATAATTTTAGATTGTAATCAAGGGGCTAGTCATGGCGCAGGGCACAAGGGTGTTACTGTAAACGCGACAGATTATGGATTCGATTCCAATTCTCTGGTATAGAGGCGAAAGCGCGGCGTTAAATTCCGCCACTCCACGCAATGCCCCCAGAATCGTAATAACAGCTTGTAAACTAACTAATTGTAGAGGTAAGGGCGGCAAACCAAACAGACTATATCTTGAACGTATGTAAATGCGCCACCGCCTTCATTGTGTACGAAAGAGCTTAATTAGTAGGTACACACTCGCACTAAGAGTTCAAAAGTTCAAACATTTGATTAGTCTGAACTCTGAATAGGTTTAGGTTCATAGAGATAGAGATCCACGTTCACATCTTAAGTACTGTAGAATATCGATTACCATAGAACGATATTGGGAAGTGAATGGATGAATTAAGTAGCATATTGTATATAAATCAGGTTCACGCTGTATCCCGCACGCATCAGGGTAGGCAGAGGGAACCTAGTGTTAAGACACTCCCATCTCCACTTTCCGCCGAATTTTGGAGGCATTGCGTTTTGAGCGGCGAAACTCAACATCGCGCTTTTGCCTAGACACCAGAGCGAAGAAATGGAAATATACATTTAAATAAATATTTCTTCTAATTATTAATTTGAGAATATATTTTACGTATGAACTTATAAGGTTTTCCCCTGGGGGGGCGCTAAAGTAATATTTTGCCCCGGGCGCGAGTTATGCTCGCTACGCCACTGGCAGGAACTTAGTGTTAAGACACTTAGTTCCTCACTTTACGCCTAATTCTGGCGGTATTGCGTATTGAGTGGCAGAGCTCAACGCCGCGCTTCTGATATCCAGGCACAGAGCGTAGACATGAAATTAAAAATTCAAATAAATATTTCATTTCTTCAAGTAGAGATCGAACTCACAACCAGTTGCGTTTACACTTGTGGGGCGCATAACTCGTTTCGAGCATATTGTAGATGAGTCTTCTATTTATTTTAATAGAAGTGTATGTAGTATTTTCCTATAGGTATAAGCTGTTTGCGTGTGCCATTGGTCTTTTTCCATTGAATTTATATGTATTTATATTTTATTTCGTGAGGACGACAGTTAAAATTATTTTCTGTTGCTTGAAGCTAGGATTTCTAAAAGTATTGTTCCTTAATTTATTCTATTATCTCTTTAAAATTTCGACTTCATAATATGCCTTCCATTTGGTAGTGTCAGGAAATAGGACGCAGGTCAAGCACGTAGGGGTCCCTTAGGGAATAAAATGTCCCTTAATGTGATTCATCTATCTTTGAGTCACAATAAGTAATTGCTTAAAGATAAATAAATATTAGTATTAGTAAGTTAAATAAGGTAAAAATATTTAATTTAAAGTTAATATATACTGGCATCTTTAATAATATAATTCTCTAAATGAATTATATTATTAAAGTTGCCAGTATAAACATAATTTCTTTTATGTGCATTAATCAGTGTCTTGTTTTGTATAATTTTATATTTCTATAATTAGATATGTACAAATATTATTTTTTTTTTACTTAAAATTAATAAAAAAACAAACAATAATAAACCCTTTCCGTACAACATTTCAGGCACACCTCGATCACCCGCCGCTTCTGTCGCGGCCGCCGCTCCAGAGAGGACAACGAGCTCTACCGCTCCAACAGCTTCAAGTTCGAGAGGTTTGCACGCGAGCAGCCCGCTGACGAGTTTAGCACTGGATCACAGGTGGGTAGAGCAATAGTGAAGCGACGGTTGCGGGTTCAATTTCTACTCGAGGAAATGCTTTATTTAAAATTTTCATTTACCCCGCCTAGTTAGATTATAAAGCTTGGTGTTGTATTTCGACTCTCATCTCTCAATATCTGCAAATTTCGGCGGAAAGTGGAGAAAGGAGTGTCTTAACGCTATGTTCTTCAAAGGAGTGTCTTAACCCTGTCTTTGTAACATACATACGCTCTAGACTGGTGTAGTGTGAATGTACATAATTATATAAAGAAGTTATTTACATTAATTACTTAGTAGGTATTTAATATTTTTATTACCTTGCCCTGGTAGCGAGGTAGTGCGCGGTGTTGAATTCCTCCACTATATACGTAATGTCTTAACGATTCAGGAGGAACGTGGAAAACTACGTGTCTTTATCCTAGATTACCAAGTTCTCTCTATTTGCACTGCTACGTACGAGATACAGCGTCAAGCTAAAATAATTATTTAAAAAAAACCTAGTCTAGCCCAGTTAGAACAGGTTTATTTATATATTTATTTAAAAAAAAAGAATCATGATAACCTGAATATGTAATGAGTTTGGCATATTATCTAACGGTAAAAATGGTAAATTGACTTTTTAGTGTTATATACACTTATCATAAAATATTGTATTATGAAAGATTACTTATAATACAGTATTTTACGTTTATGTTCTGCAATAAAATGAAGAATATGTTACAAAGGCAAGTCGTGGCGTAGGGGCACAAAGTATGACTGTAAAATCGACTCGTTGTGGGTTCGATCCTCACTCGAGGAGATGAAATATTTATTTACATTTTTATATTTCCATTTCTTCGCTCTGGTGTCGAGGCAAACCGCGGCGTTGAGTTCTGCCACTCAACACGCAATGCCTCCAGAATTCGGCAGAAAATGAGGAACGGACTGTCTTAATACTAGGTTCCATCTGTCTACCCTGCTGTGTGCGGGATACAGCATGAAGCTGACTATGTTACAATTCCACTTTAAGAAATTGAAGAAAAAAGATAGAGTTTCCTTCTGTCAGACTCAGAATCAGAAACTTTTCTAGGTATAAAGTACTCATACTTGAAACTTTAATAAAAGACTCCGAGTTCCAAAGGAGTTTTAAAAGTATTATGAAAAAGTTATGCATTCTATCTCAAGGCCAGTCGTGGCGCAGCTGCACGAGGTGTGACTGTAATACCGACTGGTTGTGGGTTCGATCCCCTTTGAGGAGATGAAATATTTACTTAAATTTATATTTGCATTTCTTCGCTCTGGTGTCGAGGTTAAGCGCGGCGTTCAGTTCTGCCACTCAATGCCTCCAGAATTCGGCAGAAAGTGGGAAACGGGAGTGTCTTAACACTAGGTTCCCTCTGCCTACCCTGCTGTGTGCGGGATACAGCGTAAAGCTGATTTATTTTTATTTTATTCGATCTCAATTTTTTTTATCTAAGATCATTGATTATACCTAATAGGTAAAAGATCATTTTTTTAACTGATAATAGCATTGGTATGTTAAACTTCATTTGTTATAGAAACACAACACTCAAGAATATTTCAATACGTAGAATAATATAAACATTTTTAATGTACAAATTATGTATGTTTGTTTCTATTTTAAAAGAATTTAATTAATACATAATATTTATTTTAAAAAAAGAATTTACATCATTAGCTCTGGCTGGCTGCAAGCAACAGCAAGGCTGTTGTGGGAAGTCCCAGGAGACTTATGACCTGGAAGAGGATATATGATGAGGATCAGATTATTTCCCTCCGCATGATCATGGAAATCATCTTAGCCGTTAACCAAAAAGCTTTTTAGGAAATAGCTTTTTAGGAATACTATTAATTTTTGACATTTTTAGTGTACACAACCACAATTACGAAAGAAAACTTTTATACGTTTTCTAAATAAATATTTTTCTCTCCTAATTGTGGAATAATACTTTAAAATGTTAAAAACAAACAATCAATTAAAAAATAAACCAAATAAATCAGCTGCACGCTGTATCCCGCCCACAGCAGGCTAGGCAGAGGGAACCTAGTGTTAAGACACTCCGTTCTCAACTTTCTGCTGAATTCTGGAGACATTGCTTTTTGAGTGGCGGAACTCAAAGCCGCGCTTTTGCCTCGACACCAGAGCGAAGAAATGAAAATATAAATGTAAATAAATATTTCATTTCCTCGAGTGGGGATCGAACCCACAACCAGTCGATTATACAGTCACACTTTGTGCCCCTGCGCCACGACTGGCCTCATCAATTAAAAACTAGTATATAATAATATTTATTATTATAGGTAATTGAGCTTAGAACCGTCGCGTCGGTTTTACTTGCGGTGTCTTGTAGGGATGCGTTCAGCGTGAAAGCGTCTCACTTATCTAGATGAGTCATCTCTCACACAAAGGGCTCGTTTCATGGTTCCTTGAGATCTCCGTAAGTCACTTTTCGATAGAAGATTTAATGGCAATGTTATTTTTGTATTTTATTTTCTTGTATTTTATGTTTTTTTTACATATTCTCCGTATCTTATATGTTTTTGAGGATCCAGTGAAGTCTCCATGTTTCAAAGCTACTGTATAAAATTATATGTGTTAATTGGCGGTTAGTAAGGCATAAATATATATTTTTAACTATACCTAAAATCCAAAAAGTAGTTAATAGGTTCCTAAACTGTGATCTAATCAAATTATCGTGCTTCATACTTTACATACTTTCCAATTCCTATTTTCTCTTTATATTTAACAAATCTCAACAATTTTTATTTAGTCGACATGATTTATTTTAACAAAATATATTAAACTGGCCTCTAGATTAATTTACTAAAAAGTGCTGTACACGAAAGTAATTAATTAAACTTTAGTGAACTGACAAAGGTCATAGTATTAAGGCCTAAAGCCTCCTTCTTCTAAAGGCCTATTCAGCTTAATGAAGTTGAGCAACCAAGCAAAGTGAGAATGCTTTGTACTGAAAAGAAAATGTGTTAGCGCTACGTAGGCGCATTTATTTAACTTTGGTTTTATATTTGGTTGTTATACATATATGTATAATGTATGTATAATATGTAATATTGAAGGCCAGTAAGTCGACTGGTTGTGGGTTCCATCCCCACTCGAGGAAATGAAATATTATTTTCCATTTCTTCGCTCTGGTATCGAGGCAAAGCGCGGGGTTAAGTTCCGCCACTCAACACGCAATGCCCCCAGAATTCGGCGGAAAGTGGGGAACGGAGTGTCTTAACGCTAGGTTCCCTCTGCCTACTCTGCTGTGTGCGGGATACTGAAGCTGATAATAATATTATATAATAATAAATAATAAGAGGTAATACAAAACATACCTTTACATTACGAATATATTTGTTCAAAATGTTTTTATAACGAACTTTCAATCTTTGCAAAATATAAAAAGAAAGTATTATTTATCTCTATATAACAAATTACTTTAACATTATAAGTTATTAGTTTATTACATTCAATTTCATATTAAATTCATGTCTGGACAGGCTCAGACTTGTTGAATCTTTCGTAAGACAGTTGTTATTGTTTTTCGTTCAGTAATGTAATTGTAAACATTGCTGTTTGACACTGTTGTTTTAAAGTTTGCAATGGCTGATAAACGAAAAAGGTGAGATGTGTATTTTTTTTCACTCTGTATCCCGCACACAGCAGGGTAGCCAGAGGGAACCTAGTGTTAAGACACTCCGTTCCCCACTTTTTGCCGAATTCTGGAGGCATTGCGTGTTGAGTGGCAGAATTCAACACCACGCTTAGCCTCGACAACAGAACGAAGAAATGAAAATATAAATTTAAGTAAATATTTCATCTCCTCGAGTGGGGATCGAACCCACAACTAGTCGGTTTTACAGTTACACTTCGTGCCGCTGCGCCACTAGTTTTTTTTTTATTTATATATTTTTTTACCTTGTTAAAACGAACCGTAGACCATCCTAACCTCTGTATAACGAACCTCATTTTAACAAATTACGTGGTATATCGAATATTTTTTTGATTCCCTTCAGAATATCGTTAAATTGAAGGGGCACTGTAATGCCTTTCTCGATATTAGGGTCGAATTGTTAGCTATAATTTATTATTTACTAGCGGACACTTTTTCAGGTGAATCCTTAAATGAGACCGTGTTCCTTACCTCTACCCTTCACAAATCTAACAAAAGATATAAACTTATAACTTTGCTCCTACAGTGACATTTAAACAGTTCACAAAAAACAAACAACGAGGTGGCGATTATTTGTTTAAAATATAATTAATAGAAAAATGTAAGTATGTTTTACAATTTCAATAATATTTTTTTAATACAAACACTTTAGATAAATATGTTATTAAAAACCTTATTTTTTATTAGTGGCGTCATCTAGTTTATGTTTTGATATTATGTTGTGATTGTTTTCAATAATTCGCTATAGATGGCGGTGCGATAATATCTGACACTTTTATATTTAGAAATATAGATGGCGATAGTAAAAATTATGTTTAAAATAGTGGCACGCAGATGATGCAGATAATACATGTATTTAAATGAACACTTTAATTCTTTTAACTTTAAAGAAATGTTGCATATTAACAATATGGTAATTTAGTGGGGAACAACAAATAAATAGAAGGTTATAAACCTTCTATATCAAAATATCTGCGCTGAGAAATAAATAAATAATATCGAAGCTTTTTTTTTAAATATTAAATCGTAAATTTATAGTTTGTAATTTTTAAACAATCATATCAATTTTTATTTGATAATAAGGTACGCTTGTAGATGGCACATACATTTTATATGGGCGTATTATATATTTTATATAAGGGCGTATATAGAAATATTTTCTGGCAGATGATCTGGACCTGAAGCTTTGAACAAAATGGAAGATGGAAACTTTTTTAAAAAAAAATCAGTGCAAATTATTTGTTACTAAGATTCCTGTGGGCACAAGACTATTCTGGGTTGGGATCGGACCTCCTATTCCTACGTCCATGTTTATATCTAAAAAAAATATTTATAATATAGCACGTTGATCTGCGTGGTATTGGAACATAAATTATGTGCATGCGGCATACGAGACATTAATGTAATGCAGCCATCAATTACGCTACAGCCGTCAGCCACAGTCCAATGTATTGGTGAAAATTTTGACATGTAAATCGGTTGAATTGATCATCATTAGGCTGCACGAGATTAAGATTTTTATTTTTTTATATTTTGACGTTTATTTTTTTTTTATTTAGAAGTCGAATTTGAACTCACGTTTTTTTAACAACATTATAAAAAAAATGTACACTATCCTTGTACAGTTTTTAAATAACTTGAAATTTGTAAGAAAGAAAGATTAAGATAAAATAAAGATTTTGAAGGTTTTATATTTCTTTCCTCGACGAAAAGATTTGCATTAAAAATTTTATGTATGTAAATGTAACTTTTTTTTATTGATTTGTGTAGCGGAAATCCTGTTGAAGTAGGTAGGCCCATAAAAAGTTCCGAATAAATATCTATAATGGAATGGAAAATGATCACTACAGTTCTGTGAATTTATGATGTTTAACAAGTAATAAATATATACTTCTGTAATACGATTACAACTTTATTAATATAGTCAATACATAAAAGTTAAGAAGCACCTGAACTCTTGACGTACCTAAGACTATATATGAACGACTCTACATTATAAGTTCATTAATCTTTCAAACGTTAAACACTATTAACATTATCTTAAGACAAATGTCATATTGATTGTAGAAATATCTATTATAGTAATTTTTATTCAAAAGTATATTTATCTTGTGAGGTCAGTCGTGGCGCAGGGGCACAAAGTATGACTGTTAAACCCACTGGTTGTGGGTTCGATCCCTACTCGAGGAGATGAAATATTTACTTAAATTTATAGTTCCGTGTCTTCGCTCTGGTGTCGAGGCAAGGCGCGGCGTTGAGTTCTGCCACTCAACACGCAATGCCTCCAGAATTCAGCAGATAGTGGGGAACGGAGTGTCTTAACACTAGATTCCCTCTGCCTACCCTGCTGTGTGTGGGATACAGCGTGAAGCTGATTTATTTATTTATTTTATTATATTTGTCATGTCGTTAAGCACCTACTTTCCATCGTTGTTAAAGCCTTTGACAGAATTATTTATTTAATATTCTTTGATCTAGATGTACAACATAAAAAAAATTATAAAGCAGAAGTCACGCGACGGGAATGTTTTTAACAAAAATATCACTTACATTCTCCACTACTAAAACATAGAAGAAACTTAAGCTTGTACAACAGCTTCAAATACACCAGCGGGGCTCACCTAACCCCATGCACCCTCACACCCTATATAAATCAAGTTATCCCTCTGATCGGGATCTCCTCATCAACATACTAATGCGTCGCACCAGATGTTGCCTGCCTAATGAAATCGGCTAGACTGATGTACGTATACTTTGCCTTTTTATATTTTCATTTTGAGGTTAAATGTGTTTTGTTTTGTTGTTGTTTAATATATGGAAGTAATAAGTATTTATAATGTATCGTATTTATATGAAAAAATCGTGATATTTTTTTTTTGTTTTGGAATTCTTTGCTTTGCATTTGTATGACTCGGTGTTGGATGATCGGTATTTTTAATATCGGTTTTTGGAGCGTCACGATGTATCCCGTACACAGCAGAGGCAGAGGTAACCTAGTGTTAAGACCCTATTTTCTATTTTTCGCCGATTTATGGAGGCATTGTGTGCTGGCTGGCTGAACTCAATGCCGCGCTTTGCCCCGACACCATAGCAATATTTCATATCCTCGAGTGGGAATCGAACCCATAACCTACCGCGTTGACAGTTACACTTGTGCGTTTGCGCCACTACTGACTTCATATTTAACTTACTTTTACAATTTGATAAAGGGATATTATCTCCAATTTGTAAAATACATAGTTTCGATAGTCTTATGTTTGTAGTCAAGACAGTTAATATGGTAAAATATGATATTACTGGATTTGGTATATAAACAACCACAGTTTGTATCATCCTCTTAAAAATACCGGTTACCGCTGTTTTTCCCGACTGCTAAGGAAGGGTTATGTTTTTCGCGCGTATCTTGTATGTATGTATGTATGTAATATTCTTTATTACCTCATATATTCAGAGGTATCGTTAGATTCGTATTAGTAGCCCAAGTGTTCTTAGATAGGTGACGTTAAAAAAAACAATCATGGCGGCTGTGGGACTTGCACTTAATTAATAAAAAAAATTGTTTCGAATACCACAATATGGGTATTAAATTCAAGAGCTCAATACGAGGATTTGGAAAAGGTATATCATGATTATCATTACCATAATGAGCCGGGACCTATAAGTAATTCTTCAATCAATAAAATCTTTACCAGGAACCCCGCATAATTTAAAGAGGTCCCGACTGTTAATCCTAATAAACTATTGGGCTTGTTTATAAAAGAATAAAAGCTACAATTTTTTAGAACTGGTGTCATAAATAAATAACTAAAATATTAAGGTTTATATTAAAAAAAAAACTAAAACATTTTAACAAATAAACTAATATACCCATTATATTATGTAGTGTTATTCATCCTGACTCTTTGTGGTCACGTTGAAGGTCTATGTGAGTAAAGATGAATTTATTGACAACAGCCGTGGGTTTTAAATATTTAAAATCTAGCCTGAAGGCAGCGAGGTAAAATGTAGATATTGTAATTTATTACTGTAAAGAGCCGGTCGTGGCGCAGCGGCACGAGGTGTGACTGCAAAACCGACTGGTTGTGGGTTCGATCCCCACTCGAGGAGATGAAATATTTACTTAAATTTATATTTCTATTT
>JAATLQ010036147.1:0-18805 GCA_013421005.1 Heliconius erato x Heliconius himera | reverse complement strand
TTAATTTATTTATTTTATTACTGTAAAAATTGTGAACTTTTTTTACTCGTTAAAAATATAGATAAACAAATGATTCTGTCAAATATAGTTTACTTTTTAGTTTGATGATTTGTTGTATCAGAAGGGTAGGCGGAGAGACTCTCCGTTCTTTGCTTTGTGCCCGGATTTGTGACATTACGTGTTAATATACGAGTACCTTGTTCTGGTAGGCTGGACAATTCAAGGTAATATTTCTTCGAGTGGGAATCAATCCCACAACCATAAGATTTACAGTCCGGTGCTGTCCCAATGCATCAAGATCGATCGCAAAAAATAGTAAGGACATTTATGCATATTAATATTTTAAAATAATATAATTTTGTAAATTTACACGAGTGATGTTGGAATAAAGTATTATATTTAAATATATACGTTGTCATGATGTTGAGGCAAAGCGCTGCGTTGAGTTCCGCCACTCAACACGCAATGCCTCCCGAATTCGGTGGAAAGTGGGGAACGCAGTGTCTTAATACTAGGTTCACTTTACCTACTCTGTTGTGTGCGGGATAATGCGTGAAACTAAACAAACAAATAAAACATGGTTCTATAATCGCTCTCTATGAGCAATAATAAAAAAGTTTTTTTTGGTAAATAGATAATAGGAGTGTGTGTATTTTAGATTAGAGTGAGTGTATTTTAGATACATAAACCTATTTTTATTGTTATTGTAGAGAAGTAATCAAATGGGTTATTTTTGACAAAAACATTTTTTTTGGAGAAAAATCCACATAAATATTAAACAATTAAAAAATAAATAAATTAGCTTCACGCTGTATCCCGCACGCGGCAGGGTAGGCAGAGGGAACCTAGTGTTAAGGCACTCCGTTCCCCACTTTCTGCCGAATTCTGGAGGCATTGCGTGTTGAGTGGCAGAACTCAACGCCGCGCTTAACCTCGACACCAGAGCGAAGAAATGGAAATATAAATTTAAGTAAATATCTCATCTCCTCGAGTGGGGATCGAACCCACAACCAGTCGGTTTTGCAGTCACACCTCGTGCCGCTGCGCCACGACCGGCCTCAATATAAATAATAGACAGTAAAATTAAGAGCAGAACTGTTTTTCTATCCAATATATATTTAATTTTATTAGTTTAACTATTCGACACTGCATTGTGACGAAAGGCTAAACATCTTAAAGGATTTCTATATAATAACATAAAAAAAACAAAGTAAATACAACTCTTTATTTTACAGGCACATGTAAAATATGCATGAAAAAGTAAAAAGATAACGATCGTATACTTTCTATACAATTATTCTTTTTGCTATTTTAATTACACCACTTTCATACTGGCGTTAGGACCAGATGCGTTAAGTTTAGTCTTCTAGACCGTAATAACTATTTTAATAGGCCATTTACTGCTAAAACTCTGCAGACTAGCCATTTTCATATCTAACTATACTTCTTGTAAAACTTTAACATTTTTTTTCCTATATTGTAACTACGGGAATAGCCCTGAAGAAGCGTTAAGGGATTTTCTATAACGTATTGTTATGAAAATTGTAAAAAAATCAGCTTCACGCTGTATGCCACATACAGCGGGGTGGGCAGAGGGAACCTAGTGTTAAAACATTCTATTCCCCATATTATAAAAATATTAATTTATAAATAGGTAAAATATTGAACGAAAATGTAGTTATTAAAAATTTTATAAGGAAATAGGATGTCTGAGGACCCCCCGGTGGATATGTATGAAGAGGTTGATGACAGTGGATGAGGCGAAAGAGGTATGTAGAGACCGTTAGCGTTTGGCGTCATCTGGCTGTTTCGATATGGAAAAATTATTTAGTTATTTACTGTTTCTTTATATTTTTTCTTAACTTTTTTTTAGTATTAGCTATTGGACGTATTCATAACTGTTTACACATATATTTTTTATATTAAAAGTAATAGTAGTAGTGCTTAATATCTAGTTTTAAGAATCTCCGTTCCCCACTTTCCGCTAAATTTACGAGACATTGCGTGTTGATTGGCGGATTTCAACGCCGCGCTTTGCCTTGTTACCAGAGCAAAGAAATAACAATAATAATAAAAAATAATTAATTTTCCTGAGTGAGGATCGAACTCACAACTGTCACGTTCACACTCATACGTGCCCCTGGGCCACGATGGCCTCTAAATTTCATATTAATATTGAATATTATCTGTTGAAATAAAATCAAATAAAAAATTCTGCTATAACCAATGGTCAAGAATGACGAAGATACGTTCATTATATACACTTAATAAATCTTGAAGTCCTTTCACATGTTCCGCTGACGATAATTCGTATTGAAAATTACGGTGTAATACGCCTCAAGAATTGATTGTTTGATGATGCTTTATGGGCTTAATGTAAATTTCTTTTATAAATTTCTTAAAGCGTGAAAAATATGTTATTTATAGTCCCGTCTAAGAAATGCCCACTAAAGTCTATTAAAATGTATGTTTTTTGCTTTACGGTATATCCTGCACATGGCAAGGTAGGCACACTACTTGGCGACCGAGTGTTAAAATATTCCGTTCTTATTAAGACACTTCCTTTCTTCACTTTAAGTTGAATTCTGAAAGCATTGTGTTGTTAAGTGGCGAAACTATTAAAAGAAGAAACGGAAATATTAAATATTTCATATCTCCCAGAGGAAGTCGAACCCACAACCGGTCGCATTTACAGTCGCCCGCTGGTGGCCTTGCACCACAACTAACGTCGACATCAAAATCGGTCTATAATAAGAATATTTATATATAGAATAATAATGTATAGAATATAATTTAACTTAACTTAGCTTCACGCTTTATCTCTAGCTGTGTAGTCAGAGAGAACAGAGCGCCAAACGCTACGGTCTCTACATACCTCTTTCGCCTCGTCCACTGTCATCAACCTCTTCATACGTTCCCTCAGGGGGGTCCTCGTGCTTTTCACGTGACCTTCCTCCTATATCTTTGATACTGTGTTTTTGAAGGTCAACCGAGAATGTATAGAGTATATAAGAAATAATATATTTTTCATACTTACATAGAGATACATATCGATGTATAGTTTGTAGTTATTAAATGTCTGTCGTTAAGCTTTTTTATTACTTTATGAGTTAAATAAATGTTTTTAACCGCTACTTTAACGTTTAACCGTTACTTACACATACATATATTGTTATATTTAGGGAGTTTAAGTAGTAATAAACTTAAATCCTGAGTAGAATAGACTTCGGTGTGTTTATATTATCTTTTTTAAGCTTGACGCTGTTTCTGGAACTTAGCAGGGTTAGCAGAGGGAATCAGGGAATCTAATGTTAAGACTCTCCAATACCATTGAGATACTTCCGTTCCCTATTTTAAATTGTGTGTTTAAAAAAAATCTACTTCGTAAGCAAAGGGAACCTAGTGTTAAGACGCTCAGTTCCTTATTTTCCGCCACATTGTGTGTTGAGTGGCGGCACTCATCGCCGCGCTCTGCCTCAACTCTAGAGCGAAGAAATGATAATAGAATTATGAAATTTAACGTCTACAGGAAGCATAAGTTCAGAAAAAAAAATGATACTGAACATTTGTGGTAAAATCTTAAAAGAGGGGTAACATTTGGTATTAAAGCCTGCCAGTTCAAGTGAGGTATCAGATAAAAAGGCTCTGGCTAAGCCAACCTTGAAATTCAGAAAAAGCAGGAGACTTCCTATTTTTGTACGGAACCCTCGGTGGGCGAGTCAGACTCGCGTTTGTCCAGCTTCTTCTTTTTCGCCCTACACGAGATTCTCATCATGTGGGATAACAAAGTCAACAATCACTACATGAAGCTCCACTCGGTCTACTAATTCTGTATCAGGTCTATTGGCAAACATACCTGTCAGTAATAATTGACTGATCCCAATTTTCAAGAACAGAAGTAGGATTGTACTTATAGTAGGGAACCTCCAATTCCACAAGTTCATATCGAAGAGGCAAGTTGCTGGTGTGTTCCATTGGCTACTTGATTGTTATTTATTTATCTGCATATTAAAAATATGAATTTAAATTTATTTTTTTAAATATATATTTTCATTTCTTTGCTCTGATGTCGAGGTAAAGCGCGGCGTTGAGTTCCCCCACTCAATACGCAATGCATCCAGAATTCGGCGGAAAGTGGGGAACGGAGTGTCTTAACAAGTGTATTGTTAAGTTTGAGTTATTGTTAATACTATACATACAAGTAGATTAACAAAAGATCATCATTAAAACAAAACATCAATATAAAAAAATCACAATCAATTAATCATCCACAATTACAACCAAAATACCAAAAAACGATCCACAAAGGATTTAGTTAACGAAGCGTAACGCGATACTTTAAATAATTTCACATAGTTTTTAACTTTATTACTACGACCGCCACGTTAAGCGGCCGCGGCTGTTCCCTTCGGCCATTCGGTAATCAGGTTCTGTTTCGGATAGCTGTAATTGAAAATGTTGAACGGTGCGATGTTCATTTTCCAGTAATTAATCGCTGTGATGACATCCGTCCCCTGTCCCTAGGCACGTGTAGGTATCAGTATAGCGCGGTAGGTATTGGGTAGGTTAAATATTTGCTTTTTGATACAGTGGAGGTACCTACAGGTGATTTGATTGTTTATTTTGTAATATTTCTAGTATACCAAACATAGCAGAGTAGGCAAAGGGAACTTGGGAACCTAGTGTTAAGACACTCCGTTCCTATTTAAACACTTCCGTTTGCCACTATCAGCTGAATTCTGAAGACATCGCGTGTTGAGTGGCGGAATTCAACTCAACTCGACCCAACTCGTTACCAGAACGAGGATATGATAATATTGAATATTTCAGTGCCTCGCTTGTATCAAAGCTCCTGCTATATGTCTGGACTTATTTCTCATCTATGGACAAAAATATATTCCCTTCCCTATGAACATACATTTATATAAGTTTTATAAATAAATAAATGAGCTTTACTCTGTATCCCGCACCCACCAGGGTAGGCAGAGGGAACCTAGTGTTAAGACACTCTGTTCCCTACTTTGGGCCGAGTTCTGGAGGCATTGCGTGTTGAGTAACGAAACTCAACGCCGCCCATTGCCTCGAATGTAAATATTTTTTTTTCTTTCCTCGAGTGGGGATCGAACCCACAACTAGTCGATTTTACAGTCACACTTTGTGCCCCTGCGCCACGACTGGCCTATATGTTTTATGACACACGAATATTCTTTGAAGTTTTTAATTAGAGTGTTTGTATTACATGTCCATATATCCTTATATCACATACAACACACGTTTTAGATTACGCAGGTTGCGAATATCCTCAAAAGACAAGGATCTTACAAAATTCCAAAAACAGGTACAACCCAAACGGTTTCGTCCGAAAACTTAATTTTATTCGGGTTATTGGCCCTTTCCAACGTGCTTTAGAACGCTAACTTCGATATTACCACGCCTCCCATTATATTTGTGTTATGTTTAGAAATGTAATGTTAGTACTATAACAATGCTTTATTAACATAAATATATTTTTATAAATAATTTTCTTAAAAAATAAAAAATTAAATTGTATGTTATCTTTTCTAACGCAGCCGCAAATACTATATTTGATTTAAATGAAAGAAAGAAGACACAGTGATTCATTTATTTCTATTTTTTCATATCTTTTGCACGTTCTACCGCAGTCAGAGAGGACTCATCACTCACCTTCTTCCCAGTTAAGTGTTCCTTCCATGCATCACGCAACTGTGGAATAGCCTATCGGTGATAATGTTTCCAGGTCGATGCGATTTGGGTTCCTTCAAGCAGCTAGTCTATCTCCATCTGAAAGGCCGTCAAGGCACCTGTAGCTCCACTGGTGTTACACCAGCGTTACCAGACGCCTCGATTTTGGCTGGACGTCCCGATTTTTAGCCCAAAATCATTTTACTTTTCGTGAATTATTCCACGCACTTTGAGAATTCTTTTTTAAATACTTAATTTTTTTAATTAGATACCTACTAAACAATTCCAGAGATAAAAATCCCACTTTTCCTCGAAACAAAATCTGGCAACGCTGTTTTGCACGGGGTCGTGGGTGGCGGAGATCACATACAATCAGGTGATCAGTACGCTCGTTTGTCATGTCTTTTTCCATAAAAAAAAAACTGCGTGCTGGCTGATGGTTAACATTAAACTTTTCCTGACCACTCCGGCTAACTTACCCAATTTATTTCATGTTAAAATAAATAAATGTATAGGATTAATATTCTTTTTAAAATTAATTACAAATTTTTAGCTTTGTATCAACTATACCTACAGGATTTCTATAGCTAAATCATTAAAAGAACTAAGATTTAGGTTCACAAATATTTCGTGAAATGTCCCAAATAACGTGTAAATAACTTTCAACGATATTGGTAAAGTTTCGAACAAATAGTTACAGTAAATATCGCTAAGACAAACGCAAAGGGGCGAATGTCACGGAATTTGGGATTTATAAAGCTGTAGGCGGCGGGCTTACTTGACGCTCTTGTTTACTTCTGTTTATACGTTTATTTAAATTGTTTAGGAGTAATGAGCATAATACTTGTCAAATTAAATAATACTTATAGTATAACAATCATAGATTATAATATTAATAATTTAATTGGTTGGTTTCAATGTAGACTTATAATTTGTTTTGGTGCTAGGAAAATAAATTCTTTTATTGACTGTTATAGCAACAATTTTACTTACAATATTACGTTCGTGCCGTGTACTTCCGGTTGTTTTCGTTCCCTTTCATTTTTGTAATAACCAATATCGTAACATGTAGTATCTATAATATAAATACTTCTACTAATAAGAGCCAAGCGTTGATCTGATTTCTTATTTTTATTTCTTTCATATAATACTAAAATATCTTCTAGGTATAAAAAGTGCCTTTTAGTTTTTATAATTTTGCGGCTTAATAAATATAACAAGATGATTGCAAAAGCGTATTCCTGAAAGATTTTTTTTGTATTTTATATAATTTAACACATTTTTGCTCACACAATCTTCCCTAAAGTGCTTAGGTTCCATAAGTAAACATAATAGTTGTAGAGGAATACCCAAGTCCTTTGTTTGAGTATAATCATAACTACGTCATTATAGCTGAAGTTTGATCATTTGTGCCATTATGACCCACTATATCCTGTTTAATGATAAACATTCCAGAATACTGAATAGGCTGTTATATAGAAAATTATTAATTTCGTTATTATCTCACATTATGAATGCCAGTCGTGGCGTTGAGGCAAAGGCGTGTGACTGTAAATGTTACAGGTTGTGGGTTTGATTCTTTCCCGAGGAAATATTTAACAATTTTATTACCTCGTTCTCTCTGTTGTCATCTCTGGACTGGTGCACCCCAGTATCAGCTTGACATAAATGATCGCATACAACGTAGAGCCGTTTGAATCGTTGGGAACACAATGATCTGTGAAAGGCTTGATAATTTGGCTTTGCGTTGAGACGCCTCCTCGCTGTGCGTTTTCTAACGCATTTATCATGGGGAGTGTTCTGAGGAATTGTTTAACCTGTTACCTGTGGCCGAATTTTCTAACCATACGACATAAGCTGAAATATCATTCACACCACCTGGATAAGTGGCATTCCACGCAACTGTGGAATAGCCTACCTGCGGCTTGTTTCCAGGTCGATATCACGTGGGTACCTTCAAGAAGCGCCTCCATCTCCTCGTTAAAGGCCGGCAACGCACCTGTAGTTCCTCTGGTGTTGCTCGGGGTCGTGTACGGCGGTGATCACTTACCATCAGATGAGCCGTATGCTCGTTTCTTTGGGGTTTTCCATAAAAAAAGGAACATCTATGTGACAAAAATCCTCTAACCGAGATTTGAGCCTGCATCTATTATGTACAGTCTAATGTTAATTTTAATGCAGATCTAATTTATCATTTGGATTGTGTTAATAAATAAGTCTATATCTTCTCCAAATTAAATGATATATTCGTTTTGACGTTCCTAATATTAATAAATCATT
The DNA here is from genome assembly GCA_013421005.1 of Heliconius erato x Heliconius himera. NCBI lineage: Eukaryota > Metazoa > Arthropoda > Insecta > Lepidoptera > Nymphalidae > Heliconius > Heliconius erato x Heliconius himera. The sequence goes on along the minus strand of JAATLQ010036147.1, from coordinate 10,822 downwards.
ATTTTTACAATCATAATTCATTCCAAATCACTATAAGCAGTAAATAAAAATATTAAAGATATAAAATTAATCAGTCCGTGATAAAGTTTATTAGCGATCGAATCAGAAATGCTGCCGACTTTTATAAAAACTTATACTAAAATCCGTCGGCCCGATCGGCCGGTCGTGACGCAGCGGCACAAAGTGTGACTGTAAAACCGACTGGTTGTGGGATCGATCCCCACTCGAGGAGATGAAATATTTACTTAAAGGAGACTAAAAGTATTCCATACATTGTTGGGCCCAGAATGTAAAGATATGAAAATGGTATGATTTAATAGATTTAGGTACATCATTCCCTCCCTGAAATCTATATAAATTTTGGCAATCTGAGAGCTGAGTTATTAGAGATTTGATAAAAGTGAGGTTAAGTTCGCAACACAATTTCTTGAATATCAACTTCTATAAACTATGTGATTACTGAGTTGTTTAAGCATTAATGTTTATTATTTATAAATAAAACACATTTTAATGAATATTTTATTCTTCTTCTATTATCTATTATTAAAATGTCATCTATGAAGTGTGCAGGCTTCCCTTCCTCTACGAAAGCTGTCAACTAAAATGTACCAGAAATATATTTTCCTGCTTATATGTCGGTATTATATCACACCTCTAAGTAACCAGGTTGAGGTGGTTTTCATCGTCTAAAGGTCGTCTGACTGGGGTATTGCAGTGTCTATTGGCTATCCCACAATTCACACAGCGATTCATATCCATAGCGTGGCGGTCGTAAGATCCAAAAGATTTCAGAGTCCAGTGGGGAAGCGAGGGTCGTACAAACAAAGCAGTAGTCGTTGAAAATATCAAACAAACGGGAAAACATTCAAAACGTCGATGCGTTATGACACGAACGTAATGACAGAAGCAAATGTTTTTTTTTAATGTTTTTTATTTAATGGCCTGATTTTGCGATGACAAACAGAAGCAAAAATGCAAAAAATCATTAGACAAGGTGTGATTGTCAATCTGCTGTCACATCTCTGATTTAAAATATGATTGATTTTAATCGATTACGGATCTAAATCTTATTTTTTTTTCATTTTTCTCCACTTCCAGAATGCCAATTAATTTATTATTTGCTATTCTAAAAATAAAAAAAAAATTGTAATTTTTTAGATCACATCTCAATTCTTTACGTGTTGGCCCAAAAGATTCATTCTCCTTTATATTTCCATTTCTTCCAGAATTTGGCAGAAAGTGGGAAACGGAGTGTCTTAACACTAGGTTCCCTCTGCCTACCCTGCTGTGTGCGGGATATAGCGTGAAGCAAATTTAATTAATCTAATTTTTTAAAATATAGTATAGAGGCCCACAGGGGCATAGAGTATGATTGTAAATACGACAGGTTGTGGGTTCGATTCGCGTCGAGGAATGAAATATTTAACATTCTCATTTCTTCACTCTGGTGTCGAGGCAAAGCGCAGCGTTGAGTTCCGCCACTCAACACGCAATGACTTCAGAATTTGACGCTGGGGAACGGAGTATCTTAACACTAGGTTCCCTCTGCCTACCCAGCCACATACGGGGTACAGCGTGCCGCTAAAAAAAATAAAAATACTAAAATATGTAGAGATCCCACAATCGCACCGGAAGGGAAATAAAATAGCAAAAGCGAAAATCAGCCGGCAGCCGTGCATTGACTTTGATCTTGCCATCGGTTGCATTAAAATTTACATATTTTCCTTCGCATTTGTGTTTTCACTTTGATGTTGTTTCCAATGTGGTTTGTATTCAGTGATATCGATCGGCTTTCTGTATTTGTTTATCTCGTAGCGACACCGCCTAACTAACTCACTTTGCGGCAATTCTTTGTTATGAAAGTATGGGAGGAGAATTGTTAGAATACTTTTGTAAATTAAGTATGTGAGTTACTTTTGTTTCGGATATTTTCTTTTTAAAAAATCAGCTTCACGCTGTATCTCGCACACAGCAGGGTAGGCAGAGGGAATCTAGTGTTAAGACACTGTGTTTCCCACTTTCTGAAGAATTCTGGAGGCTTTGCATGTTGAGTGGCAGAACTCAACGCCGCGCTTAGCCTTGACACCAGAGCGAAGAAATGGAAATATAAATTTAAGTAAATATTTCATCTCCTCAAGTGAGGATCGAACCCACAACCAGTCGGTTTTACAGTCACACTTCGTGCCGCTGCGCCACAACTGGGCTCATTCTTTTTACCTTTATAATATTTATCAGAACACAATTATATAGCTAACGTATACAAAATAATCCAAGAAAAGTTTTTATGTGTTATTTTCATAAATCACAGATAGTTATGATGCATACAGATACGATGCCATTCGTGGTGCAGGGGTAGAAGCGTGTGACTGTAAATGCTACAGGTCGTCAGTTCGATACCCATTCGAGCAAATGAAACATTTATTTAAATGTATATTTCCTTTTCTACGTTTTGGTGTCGAGCCAACGCGCGGCGTTGAGTTCCGCCACTCATCATGCAATGCCTTTAAAATTGGGAACGGAGTGTCTTAAACTAGATTCCCTCTCCTTATCCTGCTGTGTGTGGGAATATAAGGGATACAGCGGTACTGTGGTATATAAGGGATACAGCGTGAAGCTAAAAGAAAACACACGATATATTTAACTTCATTACACAATATATACATATATGTATTTATTACTTCTATGTCTGATTAAAGGCAATGCCATTCAAACGAGGTTTGTTCAAGCAAATTGTGTAGTCTAGCGTCTCGACGCAATCACCCGCGTGTATTGTGTATTCGACTTGGAAAATATATACCTACGTTATAATCAATCCTATTTTATAATCAAATTGCCAGACCCCTTTTTGTGAACTAAAGTGAACTAAATTTAGTCTATTGAAAGTTGTTTCTAAGGTTCCGTACATAAAAAGGTAAAAATGGAACTCTTTAGGATCACTTTGTTGTCTGTCTGTCATGACTATTTATCTCGAAATTGCGTTAAGGTATGAAGCTGAAATTAATATTATATATTCAGGTCTATGGTCCCAAGCAGCATAAAAAAACAAGCTACTAAGTAAATCAAAAGATAAAAGCATTTATGCATCTATTTTGCCGCATTTTGTAGGAGATTCCCCCGTAATCAAAACCTATAGGGAACTTCCCGTGGACTATAGTTATAAAATTTGGCGCAAAGAGTGAGTTATAATACAAATAAAAGAAAAATATTCGAAAAGTTAAAATTTATAGGTATTTCATAGAGAAAACTCATTACGAACTCACACTAGTAGTTAATTTCATATAAAATAAGTCCTCAAACTGAAGTTTGTGCAATTATTGAAAAAAAAATAAATCAAATCAATCAGCTTCACGCTGTATTCCGCACACAGCAGGGTAGGCAGAGGGAACCTAGTGTTAAGACACTATGTTCCCCACTTTCCGCCAAGTTCTGGAGGCCTTGCGTGTTGAGTGGCGGAACGCCGCGCTTTGCCTCGAACCAGAGCGAAGAAATGAAAATATAAATGTAAATAAATATTTCATTTCCTCGAGTGGGGATCGAACCCACAAACACTCGATTTGTGCCGCTGCGCCACGACTGACCTCTAGTATTTTATCTATAATATAGCTTTTATGATAATTATAAACTTTCAATAAACACCTGGTGCCTATACCTACCAATTTGTGAAATAGATCTAACTGTAATTTTTTTTAAATGATTGGCCATCGGTGATAGATGAGATGCCTTAGGTCTTCTCTACCAAAAATAAAATAAATATTTATATTTTCAGAATATTTCAAAATAATGAAAATAATAAATTTTGTAAAGAGTCTGTTAAAAAATTTAACAGCAATTTTATATAGCATCAAGCAATCTTACGATATTGGCTTGTATTTGTTCTAAATCCTATAAACATATCATTTTATGCATCAGCGGGTCTCCATGAATAAATCTTATTTCAAATCTAAAAAGTATACGCTGTTGCATACATAATTTTACTACTTTAATAAATTTATTTTATACAAATGTATTTTCAATCAAAATATTATTAGATCGATATTTTTACAAAAACATATATGTAAATTTAAAAGAGGCCAGTCGTGGCGCATGGGTGTTGGTTCAATTCCCACTCGAGAAAATGATAAATCGTTTTATCAATTTTTGTTAGCTTAACCTTTAGAATTGTAATATCGTTAATATATAAGCCATCATTGTATTAGGTTAAAATTTATATGAATAAATAAATAAATATATTTAATATTATCATTTTCTCGCTCTGGTAACGAGGCAAAGTGGTGTTGCGTTCTGTCAATCAACATGCAACGTATCAAGAATTCGGCGGAAAGTGGTGAACGGAAGTGTCCCGATGGGAACAGAGTGTCTTATATATAGATGGTTTTCACGTCTCTGCTCTGGTGTGCGGAATACAGCGTAGTGAAGCTAAAACAATATTCTTTATTCAAATAGACTTTTGCCATCGCTTTTGAATTATTGAATGAATATAAAGTTACCACCGGCTCTAAAAGCGGTTATGGGAAAAAGATATTAAAATGATTATCCAAAATTTTTCAAAGTAAAAAAAAATATACTATGTAAACCAATACTTTGTTTAACTAACCAAACCAGCAACATCCAATAAGCATTAAAAAAAAAACAGTTTTTTTTTACAAAAAAGAACAACTTTATTGACCCTCTCCCAATACTAATACAAGATAGGTTTCTAAACGCATGTTATTACAAAGCTTATAATATTTTATTTCGTTTACAATAAAATATTCCCTTTGAAGCGGTCCCCTGCGCTATAAAAACATCCTTCAATGTCTAATGACGAGAATTCCTTTAATTACTTATACTTTAAATGAATTGATGCCGTGATATAGAAAATATAAGGTTTAATTTCATTATAATTATAAAGGTTTTACTGTAAACTTTTTTTTTGTTAACTTTTAGCTTATTATTTTTATCATTTTTTGGGCGTGCATCCGTTTCTTTGATGTATTACCCCTTCTTTTGTTTTACATTTTGGAACATTTAAATCCTTTTTGCCCATAATAAATTTTATAGTTATATCATTAGGGAATCTAGATTTAAATCAGAAAATTAGTTTTTCATTTACAATGTATATGAAGTGATTTTTATTATTTTATTACTTTTTCATATAGAGACCAGTCGTGGCGCAAGGGCACATAATGTGCCTATAAATCGACTGGTTGTGGGTTCGATCCCCACTCGAGGAGACGAAAAATTTTCTTACATTTATATTTTAATTTCTTCGCTCTGGAGTCGAGGGGAAAGCGCGGCGTTGAATTCCGCCACTCAACACGCAATGCCTCCAGAAATTGGCGGAAAGTGGGGAACGGAGTGTCTTAACACTAGGTTCCCTCTGCCTACCCTGCTGTGTGCAGGATACAGCGTGAAGCTGAACTTTTTCATATACTTATGTATGTAACAAAAGTATTGCTATTCAATAGTTTTCTTATAAATATACACATCTAATCTAATCTAATCTAGCTTTACGCTTTATTCCTAGCGGGGTAGTCAGAGAGATCGGAGCCCCAAATGCTACGGTCTCTACGTACCTCTTTCGCCTCGTCCACTGTCATCAACCTCTTCATACATGCTGCACTCATCATACCTCTTATATTTATTAATACCTACTATGAATTTTATTAAGATATTAAATCATAATTGTTTTATATATCAAATATAAGAAATAACAAAAGAAATATTATTAACAATGATGCTAAAATATCTAATTACAAGACGAGTTGAAGCGTTCATAGAAACTTTTCTTTTGTCACGCTTTCAGTTCAGACAGCGAGATCTTAGAGGCACGCGATATCTTATTGAAGGAGTTCTCCATCAGATTATATCTTGAAGTAATTGAATAGACTCTCGGCTTACTCCTTATTGCTTGTAAGGATTATTGAAAATTAAAAATTATATTGTTGGAGTACGCGAGGGTTGTAGCTTCGAATCTTAAAAATATATATTTTAAGGAGGCCAGTCGTGGTGCAGGGGCACAAAGTGTGACTGTAAAATCGACTGGTTGCGGGTTCGATCTCCACTCGAGGAGATGAAATATTTACTTAAATTTATATTTTCATTTCTTTGGTCTGGTGCCAGGGCAAAGCGCGGCGTTGAGATCCGCCACCAAAACGCAATGCCCCAGAATTCAGCAGAAAGTGGGGAACAGAATGTCTTAACAGAAGGTTCCCTCTGCCTACCCTGCTGTATGCGGGATACAGCGTGAAGCTGATTTTTTTAAATATATTTTAAGGATAGTAAATATAAAAGTGGCAATAGCAATAGCTGAACGAATATAAGAAAATTTGTATAATTCTGAAAGAGACTACTTTGTTTACTCATTACTTTTGCCTGCCTATCTGTATTATTAAATTGTATATTTTCATCATTTGTAGTAGCATATCACTTAACGTGAAAAATAATTGGACTGCCGCAACAATGATGGATGTTTTAAAGATATTATTTCAGATCCGGCGTCTTTTCACAAAACCCCCTATTTCCTCTGTGATGTCAGACAGTCTCATCCTGTCTAGGCCTTTTCATATACAACAATCTTAATGATTTAACAATTCTCTATCAACTAGAAAATTGATTTTTTGATTGTATATTTTGAGATAATTTAGTGTTAAAAGAAAAGTAAGTTTTATTTATAGTATATTTTAATGTAAAACTCAACCACTAAACCTAATAAATGCAGTGTGGAAATATTTACAAAATTAAAATCACAATGGTGTTTCCTATAAATATGTTGGAGGCAGGTAACTCTTCATGGAGGGACCTGCTCTACCCAAAGGTGGTAAATTTTGTGTATGGAACGCTTTTATATTTCGTTGAGGTTCTGGTAAATAGGAACTTTTTTGATCAAAATTTTTACGACGTTGGAGCACTTTGTAATTTTTGATAAGTCCATGCAATTCTTTTTGTTGTTCGTTGTTTAACACGTGATTTTCACCACTATCTTTAATAATATCACGATTTTCATTATTATCTTTATTTGGTATATAATGTAGTGACGTGTCTCTTAAATCAAAGTTGTAATTAAAGTTATTGGTTGGCTTAGTTTTGGGTTTAGTTTTTATTGATTCAAAATGATTTTTCATTGCTACATAGTTTAGTACATCGCTTAGATCAAAGGGTTTTGGCTTTATATGGATGAAATCATTCTGAGGAGGAGGGCGTTCATACATATTAAATTTAGGCGTATTGTCGGTATTCCGTTCTGGTTTCGTAAGAACATTTTGAATTTTTTCACTATCTACTTTTGAATTGCTATTGTCATTTTCATTTACTTTAAACAAATTTCTTAAGAAAATGTTTTCTTTTACTATATTCTCAATAGGCGTTTCAGTAGTTGTGGACTCACGCTTCCATACATTTTCAGTTTTAATTTCGATAGGCTTAAAATTATTTTGTTCATCTGGTCTCATTTCATACTGTTCATTATTGCTTAAAGGGGCCATAGTTGATGATGGAGGTTGATGTTGTGTAATTATAATTTCTGGTGATGGACGATAATCATTTCTCATATAATTATTGTCTTGGTAATATTTTTTGTACATTGAGGTGTAATTTTTTGTCACGCCACTTTCAATATTTCTTTGAGTAGGTTCAAATGATGAATCTTCTACATTATAGGTTTGCGTTGCTACTTGGCTTTGTGGTGTAAAATTGTAACTAGTAATTAATTCAGAATACACATTTGAGTTTGTTTTTGATTTATCACCCTCGTAAGAATCTTGGTTGTTCCTTTCAGTTGATGTATAGGTTTGGTATTTTTCTGCCATAATATTATTCATCTGTTCATGTTGTATGTTCATGTTGTTATTATTGTAAAGAGGTGAAGAGTATTGAACTTCTGTACTCCGCTCAATTGTATTGGATTCTACTATATTCTTGCCTAGTATTTGTGACTGCATAATTTCTTTATATTGTGTAGGCGTCAAATCGGAAAAATTTATGTATACATCGTCACTTCCACTAGAAGAGCGAGATATAGAATTTTTATTTGTAGCATCATTTACATTAGAATTTAATCCATATTGCCATCTCCATAAGGATTTATTTGCTTCTTGTTCAGGCTCCTTCGTTTGAGCTTCGTAGTTCATTAACTGAGGTAAGGATGGCTTTTCCATACTAATAGATTTTGTATAGTGAGGCTGAGATTGAATAGAAGGATTATGAGCACCTTGTGAAGCTAGAAAAGTTATTTGAGGAGAAATAGGTGTTGCTATATTGTTAGATTTCGCTTTATATTGTTCTGCAGTAATGTCTACGTTGTTTTTTATTGGAGGTTGTGAATTTACTGTTTTTAATGAATTTGGTGAGGATGTTTGAGAAAATCCAAACGAAAATGCTTCAGGTGTTCTTCCTGTAAATAAACTACGCGGAGGAGGGATGTGATAAGCATTATGTCGACTTTCTTCTCCTACGTCATATTCTTTTTCATCATTTTCCCATGACGATTTTAGATGTGGCGGTTTTTTTGCTTCTTCGGCCAAATTATACTGAACGGCTCTGAAAAGAAAATATTTTAAGGTCAAAGTAAAGTAAATTAAATAAAATATATCATAACATTAATATTGCACCTTACCTTTGTATAATTTCTGGGATTGGAGGTGGTACAGGTAGATGGTCACCGCTAGCTCTATATCCATTTGAATCAGCTATATAGTGAACTGTATAAGTTTTTCCGTCATCACCCACATAAGAATATGATCCTTCCACTACTTGTTCCTCTTTATCCGTTCCCATATTTTCCATGTGACTATGTTGTACATAATGAGTCTGGTCCGCTCCTAGAGCTCTGGAAGATATTGAATTACCATTAAATGTAATAAAACAAAATCTAAATCACATTATATGTGAGTATTATAATAACTTACTCGTAGCTGAAGCTTCCATCCAAGTCCATTTCATTAGATAATCGGAGAATAGGTATAGCGGGTTCTGTTGTAGAAGAAACATAAATACCAGGTGCCGCTTGAATGTATTGCATGGTTTGCATGGAAGGATATTTCTCTTGATCAACCCTATGATCAATCTTTTGTATTTCACTTGTAAGAATCATTCTCCGAGCAGCTGGTTTCGTGGAACTTTGAGGAAGTGTCTTAACATTAGGCACTAAGTTCGATGGCTTGAGGTCGAATCTTTTTTCAGCCATTGAATAGTTCGGGACTTTCGGCCTAATTTGCACTTCATTTTTTTGACGGGAAGCTGAAGAATTATTAGAGTTGGCTGGTGGATTTGGTTTAATGTTTATTAATCGACGACGAATAGGTTGTGGCTCATTGAGTTCCTCGTCGTCATCTTCATCATCATAAACAGATTTTAAAGTTGATGACAAAATAATTGGAAATGACGTAGGATAAAATGATGGAGCTTTCGAAGCAGTGCTAGGCAATAACTGATATGGTAGTTTGTTCATATTGTTTAGTGCATAAAAAGGTATTGGAGTGTGAGACTCTGGTGGTAAGTAAATAGAACTATCTGAAGAGTGTAGAAGGGAGTTTGGTGTTTGAAATTGGACTGAAAATGGAAAACTTTCTTCTCGATTATTTTGACAGTTCACTGTAACGGTTAAGCACACTATAACTGTGCTAAATGATATCTGAAACATTAAAAAAATATATATTATTTTAACTTACAACATGAAAGGTTTAGAAAAATCCAAATTCACAGAAGCACTTTCACTCACCAGCTTCATTGTGTCTGAAGCTGTTACCGATTTTAATAATAACACAAATTTAACGTCACGTCTTTGCACAAATAGAAAATAAACTGGTAATGAAAATGAATTCCGCATATATTTATACACACGCGATTATGTGTGTAGCGATTCGTGAAAATATCGCTCAAGAGCATTCTTGGTTTCTCTTGTCTCGTATGATAGTTTTATAGGTGTGCTCTGAATGCTGTTAACTTTGTACTAATTACATTACAGATATTTCCTAGTAATTCCGCTTTAAAATTATACAATATAATCAATCAGCTTCACGCTGTATCCCGCACACAACAAGGTAGGCAGAGGGAACCTAGTGTTAAGACACTCCGTTCCCCACTTTCTGCCGAATTCTGGAGGCATTGCGTGTTGAGTGGCAGCACTCAACGCCGCGCTTAACCTCGACACCAGAGCTAAGAAATGGAAATATAAATTTAAGTAAATATTTCATGTCCTCGAGTGGGGATCGAACCCACAACCAGCCAGTCGTGGCGCAGCGGCACGAGGTGTGAGTGTAAAACCGACTGGTTGTGGGTTCGATCCCCACTCGAGGAGATGAAATATACAATATAAAATTTATGAAAATAAAATTTTAATATTTTTTTATGTACCTTGTACTGTGTTTTTTGTGGTGTGAATAGAATTAACATGACTTATCAATCATAAAATATATATTGTAAGCCTATTTAGAGACAAATCACGTGCTATGTACAAAAACGATCAAATACGAGTCAGACTCGTATTCCGAGGGTTTCGTACCAGTTTCGAGATGTCCATGGGAAGTAAAATTTGCTAAAGTTAACAAAATTTTGTTTGCGGACATATGGACTCATGTTGTAAGAAATGGACTACAATTACCTATAAAGGAGAATGAAACTTTTGGGCCGTCACGTAAAGAATTGAGATGTGATCTAAAAAATTATATATTTTTTTTTATTTTTAGAATAGCAAATAATAAATTAATTGACATTCTGGAAGTGGAGAAAAATGAAAAAAAAAAGATTTAGATCCTTAATCGATTAAAATCATAGATGTGACAGCTGATTGACAATCACACCTTGTCTAATGATTTTTTTGCTTCTGTTTGTCATCGCAAAATCA
>JAATLQ010036146.1:79756-119917 GCA_013421005.1 Heliconius erato x Heliconius himera | reverse complement strand
GTAAAGTGTCGAAATACATTAGATTTTACATATATTTTGAGAATAATAGAATTAATATACGAAACTAAGCGGAGGCTCCGACTTCTTAATCGGATGAAACACAGCAAACTGAGTTCTGTGTGCCCTAACTAAATTTCAATTTGCTGCAAAAGTTTTGATGCATGCAGCAATTCACTAATTCCCTGCATGTTCATTAAAGCTGTACGGACTCATGTTTGATTTTACCTGCATTCATATTTAGTAAACGCGGTCACGAATCCAAAAAAGTTGTTTTGTTTTATTGAGGTGAATTCAGGTTCCATTATTTATTAGATTATTTAGTTGTTCTCATTGGGGCCAGTCGTGGCGCAGCGGCACGAAATGTGACTGTGTGAAATGCGACTGGTTGTGGGTTCGATCCCCACTCGAGGAGATGAAATATTTACTAACATTTATATTTCCATTTCTTCCCTCTGGTGTCGAGGCTAAGCGCGGCGTTGAGTTCTGCTACTCAACACGCAATGCCTCCAGAATTTGGCAGAAAGTGGGGAACGGAGTGTCTTAACACTAGGTTCCCCCTGCCTACCCTGCTGTGTGCGGGATACAGCGTGAAACTGTTTTTTTTTGTTGTTCTTATGTTGTTTTAAAACTTCAATAGTGTCTGATTAAATATCATCATTGATTTTAATAAAACAAACGTTATTAATTATATTTGGTTGATTGTAGTAGAAGAAAGACATGGGGCTATCCATGTCTTTCTAACTACAGTTAAAGGCATATGAAAAGCTAGAATTTTTTTATAATATTTAGTTACTTCGTAAATCATAAATAAATACTGGTACATATTTACATTTTGAATATTAATAGAATAAAAATATGTTATGTGATATATTTTGTGGGTATTAACGGTTCACGCTGGCCTGGAAGGTCGTTTGAGTCGTTACCATCGCATTAGCAGATATTCAGGTAGGAGTTTTTTTAATGTATTTAACAAAATTATCCTTAAACCTTACATTTGAAGGTGATGAATGGAGAATATTGTATAAGAATTTTGCGTCGAAAAGTTAGGTTGCACTGCAGGAACAAATCTGTTCCATGCTCTGTACTGTCTGTGTCTTACCTATAACTATAGTATATTAGTGCATATAAATAAGACATATTTATTTTCAAGAACAAAATAAATTTTAAAGACTTTTTTAGATATTGTTGAGTTTTGAATTAATAACGACTACAAACATAAATATAACGATGTCGCAAAAATATTGTAATCGGTCGTTTTACTATTTTCTTATGTTTCATAAAGCCTACAGTTGCTAGTTGGCTCTAACTTTTTTATTGAGTTTCACGCTGTACCACGCACACAGCAGGGTAAGCAGAGGGAACCTAATGTTAAGATGATAAGACACCCCGTTCCCCATTTTCCACGGAATTCTGGAGGCATTGCGTGTTGAGTGGCGGAACTTAACGCCGCGCTTTACCTCAACACCAAAGCCAAAAAAATAATTAAATATTACATTTCCTCGAATAAAGAATTGAACCCACAACCTATCGCGTATACAATCACGACTGGCCTCATTAACTAACATGTGGTACGTCAGATAAAACAAGAAAACACATTAATAATTTACTGTATTTCGTTGTAAGTGTTTCATAAACCAAAGGATGTGTCACGTTGGCCATTCCATTCAATAAGCGCCCCAGTGAACTGCGGACACAGGATTTACAAACACAAGTGATCGTCCACTCTGGAATAATTTGCAGGCCTAAAATGGAAAATAGCACTTGAATAACAGCCGACGTAGCTTACTATGTTTTTTTTAGTTTAAATTCATATTCATATTTAAATTTTATTATTTTTTTCAGCTTCACGCTGTATCCCGCTGTAGCAGGGTAGGCCATGAGAGCATAGTGTTAAGACACTACGCTAACCACTTACCATCGAATCTTTGAGGCATTGTGTGCTGAGGGAAGGAGCTCAACGCCGACGCCGTAAAATTTAATAAACTTTTTCAATAGAAAAGTCTTTTTTTCTGTGGTAGGTACTTTGTGGTCGTTGCATTTTGATATTATATAGAGGTCTCCTAATCAATTCATGTGCTGCCACTGCTAATAGATATATGTACAGATTTTATTATTTTTCCTATAAATTTAAAGTAAAATATTTAATATATAGATGTTGTAAATACGTAAATTAAGCTTATAATATTTTTTTTTATAATAAAAGTACAAAGTATAATAAAAAAATACAAAAATCCCGATTGCATAAAGAAGCTGAAAGAAGATGAAACAGCCCAATAATTCACAATTTTGTCAAAAGTAATACACCGATGTGGTCGTCTATAGTAAATTATGATTCTTGCCATGCCTTTAGTGTCAGTATCGCAAGGTGAACGCAATAATTAAGAAGAGGTCCACAAGTTTAGTCCCTATACCCCCACACATGAACAAACACATATACATAAACTGATAAATACATTACCCTCCTCGCGCAATCGGGTAATAAAGGTAGCAGAGAGAATATGAAATCAATAAAGGAAATCGTTATTAAATTGCACAAAATGCACTATAATTCAATATATCGTTTAGATGACTAAAAGAATATTTAAAAAAATTCATGTAAATTTGCACTATAAAATTTTTATTATCAACGATAAATTGTGTCCATCCGTCGTCGATAAACTTCCAACCCGTAAATTTGGCTAAGGTCACATTCATCTGCGAATGTCGTAAAATATTTTACTCTTACTTAAATAAAGCAATAAAACATTGTGTCAATTAAAATTTACCATTTTGTTGTATGTAGCTTGTTTTTGGAAATTGGACGCCGTGTTCTTTATTATGAACAATGTAGGACGAACTATTATTCGTTTCAAATTCACTTTTTTAGGGAAAAGCAAATGCAATATGAATATTTTCATTTTCGTATTACTAAAGCATGGCCGTTAGTAATAATAAGTATGTTTTTTTTATAACTTCACGGTGTTTCCCGCATATAGCAAGGCTTGCAGAGAAAACGTAATGGGGAACAGAATGTCTTACTCTGTTTCCAGCTTTAAGTAATTTTTTTTCGATAAAAAACAGTCATCAATGATAGTTGTATTTTTTTCATGATGTAATAAAAATCAGCTTGAGCTTGTATCCCGCGAACAGCAGGGTAGGCAGAGGGAACCTAATGTTAAGACACTCCGTCCGTCTCCCCAAGCTCCGCCGAATTCTGAAGGCATTACGTTTTAAGTGGCGGAATTCAACGCCGTCCTTGATCTTGACACCAGAGCGAATAAATGTAAATTTGATTAAATATTTAATTTCCTCGAGTGACGAATCGAATCGGATCGAACTCACGATCAGTTGCGTTTACAGTCACACTTTATGCCTCTGCGCCAATACTAGCCTCCATCTCATGATTCAATAATATAAAAAAATCTATAATATTCTTTATTATTATATATAAAATTCTTCTTAGTTGTTTTTACAATTTCTAAAAAAATCTATTTATACTTATATCTGTATATCGCAAAATAAATAAGATTTTATACTTATCTAACATTAAGAAATATCTTTTTCCCAATGCAATATTACAGATAAATTTAAAAGTCAGATATAATATACTTTGGTAACCACCAGCTGAACGTGATCCAATATAGACGGGAAATTTTTCAAACACCCATAATTTGGTGTCGCCTAGCGCTTTGACATGTGCAATATCTGGATTGATTTATACGAAATGGAGCTTAGAAAACTTTGTGTAATATAAAATATTTTTATTTTAATAAAAATGGAGTAACATTTTAAAGTTTAATATTTTATATACATTATTTTTTTGGCAGCGTTACGTTGTTTACCGCATAGCGCTGTAGGCAGAGGGAACCTAATGTTAATACACTCCGCTCACCATTTTCCGCAAATTTTGACAAGATATTGCATATCAAATGGTGGAAATATGCCAAGGCCACGCGTGGTCTGCGAGGCCAAGGCAATGATATTTATTTAAATATAATAATTTTCCTATGTGGGGTTCAAACCTACAACCACCATGCCAGACGCATTTCCAATAAGCCGCGACAACCTTTGCAATTTATAATTTAAATTATTTGTTATAAAGTAATTTAAATTATAAAATGCAGTGGATAATAAATTACAAAATGTTTCAACACCATTAAGTTTTTGTGAGATGTGAACGTATGGCAAATTGGCTGTCGAATCTCATTAAGTACGAAATTTATGTACGATTTCAAAAAAGTAAATTAAAACAGTTTTACGCTGTTTCACACAAATATTTTTATTGAAAAAAAAATTTTTTTTTTGAATTAAAGTGTAGGTGGAGTGTGATTTGAGCTATAAAATTTTCACTTATTTGTGAAACGTATGAAAACTTGAACGCGGCAGAATTTGAACCCGCGACTCTTTGAAATGGTCCAAGATTTATATGTTATCTAAATAAATATTTTTCTTTCCTAAGTGCGAAATAAACTTTTTTAATAAGGTATGTAAGTCACCCTCCACGAGGTTCCACGACGTTGTTGATACAACAAGCTAATTACATGTAGCAAGTTGAATACAACAGCAGCGATGGTTTCGAAGTGGTATTCGAGTAAACGCTGGTACGAAGCACTAACTTGATATTGGCTAGTCCAATATACTGGGCTTTGGATTATACCTATTCTCTGTGGGAAAATCCAGACGGGAACAACGATATAAAGATTTAAGATGAGGCTTTTGTATTAGATACGTTACAAGTGTAAAAAATATTAAGAAAATACAGCATATTATGTTTTTAAACATTAAATATCGAAAATAATTGAAGTTTCGTTAATTAATAATAAAGAATAATATAAAAGCTACAAATTTTAGTTATACTAAAAAATATTTTACGAGGATAGTCGTGGTGCAGGGGCAAAAGTGGGTGACTGTAAACTCGACCAGTTGTAGATTCGAGCTCCTCTCGAGGAAGTGAAATGAATGAAATTTCATATTTTCATTTCTTCGCTTAGGTGTAGAGGCAAACTCGCCACTCAATACACAATGCCTCTGGGTTTCGGCGGGGAGGGTCTTAACACTAGGTTCCCTCTGCCTAATCGGCTGTGTGCGGGATACAGCGTGAAGCTAAAAATAAAAGAAAGTATTGTACCGTACTTACGATGATAAATTATGAAATTAGTTATTAATTTAAGTTAAATATAAAGCCAGCAATTCAAAAATATTGAAATCTATAATACAGAAAATGAAAACAACCAAAACATTTGAAATTATTCAAAACAGCTTTCATATACAACTTGTACAAATTGGAATTTTTCCTTTTCTTTTCAAAGATTCTTCTAGATTTCAAAAATCCGTATACATTTTGACACGCTATGCTGACTTGGCTGTATCGTGTTTGCCAGAAACAATATTTTAGCGGTTAAAAGTATAAAGGAACTTGAATCGACCGTAATATTCTATACGATACGTGTATATACTATGTATACGTATTTTGTTACAGTATACAGCTCTTGTCGACAGTAACTCAGGTTTACTATCGTGGATGTAGCTAGAAATAAATGGAGTTACTGCAAGCAAAATACGTATGTATATATATATAATTATGGTTGATTTCTACACATTTTATAAATAAAGATCTTTTGCCCTCAGTTAATACCCTTATCCGCATCAAGCGGTCAGAGCGACTGCAAGGAGCCCATTCTGAAGCTTTTCAGAAAGTACTTCCGCCACTCCTTTTCTACCCAAAGGTGACCCAGTGTATATAAGCTGGTGACCCTGTCTGATGTTACGGGACTTATTGCCTTTCCAGGCAGTTTCCTGCAGGAAAGCACAATAGACCCGGCGTCTTATGAGTACACCTGCGAGTTTCCTGCATCGTCAGTTCCTGCAGGTTAGAGAGCCAATATTCCACGTTGCAAAGCGAAGTTTTCGTCTGAGGACTTGCGTCTTTAGCCGTGCCCGTACTTGACACGGTAGCCCTTGCTCACTTATCGCAGGTGAAAGGCGATGTGCCTGCGCGTCTTTAGCGGCGACGCCTTAGACGTACAGGCAGAAACTGCTGCCTGTATCTGTGCATTATAGCGGCGGATGATAGTTTTTATCAGGAGCGACTACCATCTGACCTCCAAAACCCCTTCGTGGGGAAAAACCAAGGGTAGAAAAATAGGACAGATAGAAAAGGCGGAAGGATAGGTAGAAGGGGAGGATAGGAAAAAGGAATATCTATGTAGTACTAATATAATAAAAAAAACCGGACAAGTGCGAGTCGGGCTCGCCCGTAGAGGGTACCATACAAAAGTTGGAGGTCCGAGCTATTACTGGAATTCAAGCTTATTTTAGCCAGAGCCCTTTTCATCTAATACCTCACTTAAACTTGCGGTTTACACTTTTGCTTTAATATCAAATTTTGTGTCCCCTTTTAATACTATTATTTTTTGTGATTTAACCACAAATGTATACTTTTCAGAATTTTTCCTGAACTAACACTACCTGTAGATGCTAGCTGCCAAATTTCATAATTTTAGCAATTTTAGCAAGCGGAAGTACTCTATTAATTTTGATTCCCTTTATAGTGTCGAAATACGAGTTTTTAGCAATTTAAACGGCCATGTATTTCTTAAGTAAATGTAAATAAGTTCTTTTTCAGGAAATCATAGAGCCGTAGATCTGAATATAAGATTTGAATTTCAACTCGATATCCCCAAATTTTCCTGAGATAAGCTCTTGACAGACAAACAGACTGACAGATGGACAACAAAGTGCTCTTATAATTGTTCCTTTTTTTCTTAAAAGGTACGGAACCCTAAATAAAAAAAATCTTGTGTTACTAGGTATCATCAATAAATAATTGAACCTGGTTTTAGCATAATATAATATGATCTATGTGATCGATAAGCTAGAGTAGTTAATTGTCATTTTACCTATAATCTATAGCGTTACTGTTGTTTATAATTTTCTACATTGCTGAAAATAAGCTTTTATTAAAATAACGTTAGCGTTCTTTGACTCATAAAAACTTGAAAGCTAAAGAACAATGTACCTACAATATAGGTAAACGAGTATCCAATCTGGTCCGGACTTTCTCCTAAAAAGGAAACTGTTCAATTGAATGAAATTGAAATATTTTAAATGAACTTAAAGCGAAACAATATATATTTTTGCTGATAAAATATTATCTAAACTTTAGTTTAGATATAAAATAAAGTTACTTTATAAATTTGTAATTTTAAATGTATTTAAATTAAGTATAATAAAAATAATAAAATAAATTAAAATAAAAGAGAGTATATAAAATTAAAACAATAAATGTAAAATAATAAGGAAACATTCACTTATCGTTATTTAAAAAGGTTTTTTTAAATAATTTTTTTTAGAAATATCTATATATATTTTAAAAATCCTTAACTCTCACACAGCTGATATTGCTAATTATTAAAGCCCTACTTTTTTTTTCAACTCCACACTGTATTCCGCATATAGCAGGGTGCAGAGAGAACCTCGTGTTAAGACACTTCCTCGAACTTTTGCCTCGTCACCATAGTGAAGAAATGAAAATATTTAATATTTCGTTTCCTCGAGGCGGAATCGAATCCAGAATCTGCCGCGTTTACAGTCACACTAGCCTCATAATCCTACTTATTATTGTTAAATCCTACTAATATTATAAATGTCTAAGATTGTAAGGATGAATGTTTGTTCTACTTTCATGAAAAATCTTCTAACCGAATTTGATAATATAGCTTATATATCAGAAGCCTATCTGTTCCCACATAGGTAACTATAGCAAACAACAAATTCAAGCAGACGAAGCCTTTTTTGGGTCTCTATTTACCAATATTTAGACATTTTGTACGTACAGATCAAAATATAATCTCTTTTGATGTGTGAATGTCGTAACATCCTTCTCTACAGTGCCTCATTTCAGTACAGTTCAGTAATTCAGTAATTACACAATCAGTCACAGTGCAGAACGGGGCCATGCTTGTATTAACGCGTGCTTTTACGCACCACAATGGTTAAGTCTTTTGACACTATAACACAAGTCTGTTCCCAGTTTGAAGCTTATGTGGAATAAGAAGCTATTCGAGTCACCCTTTCTCTTTGTACGTGAAGAGAGAAAATGCAAGATGTTTTTTTTTTTATTTCTAGAATCACACGCACCACAAAGCGGTGTCGGATAACATTGTCAGTCGTTAAGTTGAGAGGTCTGACATTTGTATTTCTGTATGTTAGTTTTCATTTTCTACGGAGTAATTTTAGGTGCAAATTAAATTAGCTGGCATGTTAGAACAATTTTTAATATTTTTAAAGTGTTAATCCACACTTGGGAAAGAAAAATATTTATTTAGAAAACGTATAAAAAATTGTACGTAGCGGGACTCGAACCCGTGCCTCTCAATATGTAGAAATTATAGTATTTTTTACCTTCACGCAAGATTATCCGTTTCTTCTTTTTATCCACCCTAGCAACACCGACCCCCCCCCCACCCTTTCTCCTATATTACCGCCTAATTTTCGAGACATTGGATGTTGAATGGAAAAACTAAACACCACCCTTGTTACAAGAGCGACATAATTGCAATAATTCATTTTAAAAGTGCAAATTGAACATACAACGATGGCCACATTTTCCTGGAATAAGTTTAAATTATTTTTTTATTTAAAAATAAAAGAATAATACTATAGTTATACTACTGTCTTAAAATAGACGATCGTAGCTTTTTTACATAGAACCAAGGTCAATAGCTATTCTGAACCAATTTAGACCTTTACTCCTACAAAAATATAGATAAAACGATTATAAATATAAAAATACTCTGTTGTTAATATAATTTAATAATATAATAAAAAATTCAACACACAAAACATTTACATATAAATATAATATAATATTAGATTCATCATTTCGAACTGAACGTGAAGAAGGGCACGAATTAACAATATTGTCAGATCGTAAATAGACTTTTTGTTGCATATCCGAGGGAGAGGTCCCCTGAACTTTGCTACCCTCGTCCCAAGGGTGTGGAGGTGTGACCAGAAGCTGTAATAGATGTTATAATTTACATAAAGGTATAGGTATAGCTGTATTACGCACGTATATTGAGTTATCACAACTGAATATGTTCTTAAATTTGTTCTAATCTTGAGTTTATTTGCGTGTATTTGTATTACTATTATGTAAAAGAAATCTTGTATAGCTCCAAAGCTTAGTTTACTTCCGCTTATCTCTCGGAAAATACTGGTTTGTATGTTTTCTTCACGTGTTCGAAAGTTCTATATACATCACATTAATCGTTTCCATGCAGCCAGTGGGCTACAATGTACCTAACTAATATTGATCATAGGCAGGCAGGCACTGTACCTGCGATCAAAGTTCCCTAGAACACTTAGAATGTATTACTAATATAAATATGAAGGAAGTAACTAAAAGTTGAGAATGCATCCACAATTTTTAGTTATTTCCCTTTGATCACAGAGACAAAGCCACAGATAAAACCTAAATTAATTATATATACAGTACTATATAAAAATGTTGTAATATCATAAACATTTTACAATTTGAACGACCAGTTATTCACTATAACACAAATATTTAACATTTTAATACAACATAACAATAAAATGAAGAATATGCTTAATTAGTTGTAATTTATCTTGACTGGCAAGAAACATCGTGAGGTCACCCGCATATCTTGAGGACCCGCGGGACTTTGTTAACCTTTTAACTTTGGCAAAAGATACTAGACTTCATCCATCATAGCATGAATAACTTATAAGTGAGTTTTTATGCAAAAATGTGTTTTTTGAATTTTATTTTTATTCATTTCAGTCTTTTTATGATATGGAATAAATATTTTTTTTATTAAACCGATTTGAAAGCTAGGTGGTTTTATATAAAAATATATAGTTAATGAATATAGAATAGAATAGTAAGGGTAGGTCAGGGAGCGACAGGTCCTACTAATGTTGGGTTGCAGTACACATAATTCTTTTTATTACTGTATTAAAGTTATGGTGTTTTTTATTACGCCATACTCTTTAAAAAACTACCCTGCACATTGCACTACAAATCTGATGATACAATATATCGTATCGTATCGGCCTTAGAATGAAAGTTTATATATAATACATAAAAAAATATATATTTAAATGTTTAAATCTTGGGATGGCTTGGGAGAGGTGACGCAGGAGCACAAGCGAGCTGTTAGCGCTGTAGGTAGTGAGTTCGATTCACTTGAGAAAATGAAATTAATAGTAATTTCAAAGTTTTGCCACACAAATCCAAATGCCTGCTGTGTTTGACGGAAAGAAACAGAGTGTGTTAATATTATTAGGATTTAAAATTTTTGTTTATTGAAAACAGATACTAGGGTCTCAGGTTCCTTCTGCCTATGTGAAATTTAAAAAAAAAAACAAAAAAATACCACATATCCAATGCATCGTCTTTATTTCAGAAGTAGAGTATTTAACCCGCCATTGGGGACGTCAATTTGACTTACGTCGTTGGTGACGTCGGTCTCACAGACCGGGATTTTTGACTTAAAACTAATGCTAATAACTAATTACTTAGGTAATGTATAGATAATTTTGTTTTAATCGTACATATATAGGAGGTAATAAAACATAAGTATTTGCCAAATTACAATTTGTTTATTTATATTATACAATGATTGTATATATTATATAATTGTATATAAATATGAACTTAGGATACTAAAACTCGACACGTTTTTTCACATCTCTTTTATATATATTTTTTTAATCTAATAACAATCTCAAGTATTCAAGTTTATATCTTAAATTGGTCTTTATTATTCTTGTGTCATTAGGAGCTTTTAAAATATAAACAAAAATATCTATCCTATATAATATATCCTTCTAACATAAAGAAAAACCATACACTTCCTCGAAAACTAGTTTTCTTGTACCGTCAAATAAGTACTGCAATACGACATCGATTCGGGGTCAAAAAGTTATACGATTTTTTCGAACCACCCGGTCTCACAGACATACACGTCACCAATGTCGGGTTAATAATTGATATTTATAGAGGATTGAACATTTGAACTAATATTATATACCTATAACTTAAGTCTCTATATCTGTCCGTCCTTATATACTTATATCAGAGTAATACTATCGCACTCACGACCCCTGGAAACCACGTAGGGCGACAGGTTCACTTAATGATCGTGGGATACCACTATTTATTTACATTGCTAGCCATATTAAGGCAGCTATTTGTTACACTAACCCGCTACAATGTCATTTAATTTGTTTTTTTTTTTAAATAAATTAGTGTCTAAATTCTCCTTGCTCCTAGAAAAAAGAAATAAAAAAAATAAAAAAAAAAGAAATTTAAATTATTTTCAAATGAAGCATACGAGCTAGTGTTGATAGCCATTTGATAGCCTGCTGCCTGCATTTAGTAATTAGTTTCTGGGAGAAAATTGCGGTTTTACTTGCGCCATTAGAAGACATTGCTTCGTGTACAAATGCAAATGCGATTGCTAGTTTGTTTATCTCGTTTTCAAGAAAACTATTATTGCAAGGTTGCTGCTTGAGAGAGACTATTTTATTTTATTTCTTGTTTTTATAGTTTCAAATTCATATAATATTAATGGATTAAGTCAACTTTCAGCTGTATCCCGAGGGAACCTGCTGTTAAGGTACTCTGTTTCCCAGAATTCTGGACGCATTGCGTGTTGAGTAGCGGAATTCATCGACGCGCTTACCTCGGCACCAGCGAAGAAATACAAATACATAAATATTTAATATCTTTGAGTAGATATCGAACCCACAACTAGTTGCGTTTACAGGCACGACTGGCCTTGGATTGGTGGATTGAGTAAAGTTATTTAAAAAATAATAATATAATATGTGAATAAACTGTAGATACTAACCCGTTAAGATTTAAGGTAAAGTTTATAAACATACATGCCTCAAGTGAATTATTTAGAAAATTTCGAACAAAATTTAGACTTTTACGTACAAAACTAAGTTACGGCCCCATTTTGCCCGCGACTATCGTAAAATTTAAGCAGCACTTTAAACGTCTATCCTAACGTGTTGCTTGTTGTATAGGACTAAAATTTACTGTGGCATCTGCATATAACGTTTGTTACTGGTAGATTTAGTCAACTTATATACCTACATTATAAGCACTATATGTAATAAGCCAGGCCAGGCGTATGTAATATAAGAAATGGAACAAATATATTCTATTTAATTGAGGCCAGTCGTGACGGAGGTACACGAGTATGTGACTGTAAACGCGAATGGTTGTGGGTTCGACCCCCACTTCATCCACTCCTTCGCTCTGGTCGAGGTAAAACGTTGACTTCCGTCACTCAACACGTAATATTTTCAGAATTCTGCGGAAAATAGGGAACGGAGTGTCTTAACACTGTGTTCCTCTACCTAGCCAGCTGTGTGCGGGATACAGCGTGAAGCTGAATTTTATTTTTATGATTTTTTTTATGTTTAAATAAAAAAATACACACACACAGATTTGGTAAAAAGTCAATTATTTTTCTCTCACTATATTGTTATATACAAATAGAAAAACAAATATTTAACAAAAAAGAAACAAAAGCATATATAACAGATATTTTTTCCACATCATTAAGCTAATTGAATTGCCGATTTTATTTCTATCATTTAGATAGCGTTTATCGTATCGCCGTCGACGAGATCAATCGGGGTCGTTACGTCACTATATACTGTAACGGAGTGGAGTCGTGGACAGATAGCCATCTGTCATTCGGATTCTTAAAGGTCCTTCCGCTTTCACTTGATGATACTCTTTGGAAAATAGACCTACTTTCTTAATCTTTTCCATGTTAAATGGATAACACTGGATAGTTTAAAAATGGTTTAAATTTTTAAATTGAATGTGGATAAGTATTTGTAGTTTAATATAGGGTTATGGATAAAGGCCTGTCGTGGCACAGAGGCAGAAGCGTACGTCTTATTGGTGACAAGTTGTGGGTTCTATTCCCATTCGAGGAAATAAGATGTTTAATATTTTCATTTCTTCGCTCTGGTAACGAGTCAAAGAGTGGCGTTGAGTTACGCCACTCAACACGCAATGTCTCAACACTAGGTTCTCAGGTTTCCTCTAACTACTTAGCCATGAGCGGGATATAGCGTGAAGTTAAAAAGAAAAACAACTAAATTTCAAAATATTTTGCTATCTATGTAATTTTCAAAAATATTACACACTAGCGACCCGCTCGCGGCATTGCCCCCCTGAACCAAATATTTTTTTTATCTATCACTCTGAATTACTTTCGTGTTCTAATAGCATAAAAATTTTAAAGACGCTATTCTTTAAGAACTAAAGTTTCAGCCAATTCATAATAACATTAATTTGGTACCAATTTTGTAGAGCGAAAAAAATAATAATTTAAATAGACAAATATTTTTAAAATCATTGTTTTATGTACGTATTGTATAAATATACACCTCCAACAACAGGTTTACTTGTATACATACCTTCCATGTCAGCAATCACACAATTTAAACAATTTTATTATATTTATAGCTATAGATATAGATTATATAGAACTAATACAATTTTATTATGTTTGTGTGTACTATTTTTTTCAAATGAAGAAGGGATTTCTTAGTTCAAAAGATTAAAAAATGAATGGAAATATCTTACTCCAACACTTAATACTTTATATTTTCAGCTTCACGCTGTATCCCGCACACGGCAGGGTAGGCATAGGTAACCTAGTGTTAAGACACTCCGTTCTTCACTTTCCACCGAGTTCTGAAGGCATTGCGTGTTGAGTGGCGGAACTCAGCGCCGCGTTTTGCCTCGACACCAGACCGAAGCAATAAAAATATAAATAAATGTAAATAAATATTTCACTTCCTCGATTGGGGATCGAACCCACAACCAGTCGATTTTACAGTCACACTTTGTGCCTCTGCGCCACGATTGGCCTCTTAATACTTTATATGCATTGTATAAATCATAATAAAAACAATTAGCGTCAGATATAGATCTGTATTTTAATTAGAACATCGTCAATTCACAAGCCACTCGCCTATATGTGCAACTAGGTCATAATCGACTCTGCTACGTACTTTTGAAAAGTAAAAGTAGGAATATCCATATGTAAAGTAGGTATAGTATTTTTTAATAGTAAGAAGAGAAGTAGATTTTTTCTGATATGGAACTTTTGGCTTAAATATATTAAATGTGATATGATAAAAAGTAGGTCAAATAGAAATAATGTTGTGAAAAATTCTAGCCCTCCTACTCCTAACCTTTGCTCCTAACCTCGTTTGACGATAATGTACTATAATTTGTATAGAAAACTAGAAAGGCTTGGTGTATTCTTTAAAGCAACTATTAGATCACGAAAATAATTTAGATGAAAAAATAAATTGTTTAGTAGAAAAAAAAAATTGTTGAAAAAAAATAATTGTGTTGTTCC
The DNA here is from genome assembly GCA_013421005.1 of Heliconius erato x Heliconius himera. NCBI lineage: Eukaryota > Metazoa > Arthropoda > Insecta > Lepidoptera > Nymphalidae > Heliconius > Heliconius erato x Heliconius himera. The sequence goes on along the minus strand of JAATLQ010036146.1, from coordinate 105,509 downwards.
AGTCGTCGAAGCCACGAGCAAATATGAAAGTATTAACGTATACTACTTAATATATAATACATTTTCATCACTTCGGAGGCCAGTCGTTGCGCAGCGGCACAAAGTGTGACTGTAAAACCGACTGGTTGTGCGTTCGATTCCCACTCGAGAGATAAAATATTTACTTAAATTTATATTTCCATTTCTTTGCTCTGCTGTCGGAGAAAAAGCGCGGCGTTGAGTTCTGCCACTCAACACGCAATGCCTCCAGAATTTGGCAGAAAATGGGGAACGGAGAGTCTTGACATTAGGTTCCCTCTGCCTACCCTGCTGTGTGCGGGATAGAGCGTGAAGCTGATTTTTTTTAACATTCTTTATTAAATAAACTTTCAATTTTTTTCTTCCTAATATCCAGTTTGATAACCGGCGTTCGTACCAAATCCGTAAGTAGGGCTCTCAAAGGCAATACCTCCGTCAAGTAGAACCTCACTCGACGTATAGAACCTTTTCAATTTCGTTGATATAGATGATCAAGCCGATATTAAGTCTAGAGCTTTCCGATTTGCATGAAACTTATTAAAAAATGTGGGCACACGAGGATAACTCGCGATCGTGCCCGATATGGAAATGGAATAAATTATGCGGCCGCAGATGAATTAAAATATTTAATCAATGAACACTGTGTTTGAATATAAATTATATTAGATTTCATATTTCTTTGGTAACCTTTGTAGATAGCTGCAACAGGTATGTTAATGTCGTTTTTAGCTAAGTTTTGTTGTATGTCACTACCCAGTATCCATTATATGAAGGGACGCTCCAGCTGTTTCAAAGTATCATTGTCAGAAATGTTAAAATGTGATTTTGTATAATTGGTTTAAAAAAAATAAGTCCTGCTGAGTTTCTTGCGCCGGTTCTTCTCAGGTCTGAGGCATTAATTCTAGTGAACTGATGGTAAATTATTTGACGTTCAAAAAATGAAGCATGTAACTTCTTATTTTGAATAAAATTATTTGATTTTGACTTTTTCTGTATAGGTATATACCATATTTATTGCGTCTTATAAGAATTGTAAATTGTTCATGTTTTTTTTTAATATTAAAATTGTGTTTAAAACGTCGTGGCATAGGGGCACTAGGTTGTGACTGTAACTGTTATTATTATTTATTAATATTTTTATTTTCTCGCTCTGGGCAAAAGCCCGGAGTTGAGTACCGCCACTCAACACGCAACGCCTCAAAAAATGCGGCGGAAAGTGGGGAACAGAGGACGTTCCCTCTGCCTGACCTGTTATATGCGGTAAACAGCGTGAAGCTAAAGATTGTGTTTAATGTACTTATAGTAGTAATATTTTCTGTATTTTATATGATTTCTTTGAAAAACAACACTACGCTACAATCAAATGTGACTAGAAGACTAAAGTATAAAACTATCAAAAATCATTTTTTTATAAATCGATATACTCATTTTGATTTTCTAAAATTACCATATAGTATTACTTACTTTTATAAAATATATCTTGTTTATTTATCATTTCTTCCAATTCAAAAATTTTAAACAATGGTATCTCAATATCTTTAGTTCACAAAATTGCCCATATATTTAACTTCACATAGTCTTGGGCATTTTAATTACAAAGTTATAAATTCATAAATTCCGGAAACTAAATAAAACTTCCATTCAAAGTTGCCTGCCTGCCGTTTACGGCGTACAGCGACATATTACATTAGCTCGCCAAGTTTAAACGCTGCAAACCATAAACCTCACTCATCATGCGTAAATCGTAAATTTAAGAGGCTCCGCCACTCACTGGAGTCTGGAGGGAATCCTTCCATTATCATAAAATGACGCTGTTTCACTTTTTTTTTGATGTGCTGTTAAAATAAAAAATATGTACATTAATATCACAAAATGTTGCAGCCTAAAGGATTATTCTCGAATAGAAAGGTGCTTTGATATGAGCGCGATTTGCTGCGGTATTTTTAGCGTTTTACTCTGTAATAATACTTTGGTTTGAGTTGTGTGCTTATGTAAAAAAATATTATTCATCCTGTGAATATATGAGATTTTTTTTAAAAATATGTTTTAGCCGTACACTGTATCACGCACACGGCAGATAGGCAGAGGGAACTAAGTGTTATCCCTCCGTTCTCTATTTCTCCCTGAATACTGGAGGAAGCGTGTTAAGTGACAGAACTCAACGCCGCACTTTGTCTCGACACCAAAGTGAAGAAAATACAAATATGAAATATTTCATTTCCTCGAGTGGCAGTCGAACTCACAACCTGTCACGTTTCTAGTCACACGAGCCCCTGCGCCACGACTGGCCTCAATATTATTCTTAAGATATAATAAAATCAGCTTCACGCTGTATCCCGCACACAGCAGGATAGACAGAGGGGACCTAGTGTTAAGACACTCCGTTCCCCACTTTCTGCCGAATTCTGGAGGCATTGCGTGTTGAGTTGCAGAACTCAACGCCGCGCTTAACCTCGACACCAGAGCGAAGAAATGGAAATATAAATTTAAGTAAATATTTCATCTCCTCGAGTGGGAGTTGAACCCACAACCAGTCGGTTTTACAGTGACACTTCTCAATATTATTCTTAAAATATAATCATGTATCATTTTAAATCCCAAGTCGAAAATAACGATTAACATCGAATCGCAGGTAGGTATAACAAAAAACGGATTTACTACGGGGTCACGGCTTGTGCGCTTGTTGGTTTGTTTGTACAGCATTCGTAATACCCACAATGTGATTGTTTACTTCGTAAATAATATTTCAACCACGGTTTACGTTACACTTCTGTTTTATTTTTTTAATTTTTTGACAAACATTATTCATGCAAATATATAATACTTAAATTTAAATTGAAATATTGCTCTCTTGTTTGTATATAAATTATAATTTAATTTAATTTAGAGGCCAGTCGTGGCTCAGAGGTTTAAGTGTATACATGTGACAGGTTGTGGGTTCGATTCCCACTAGACGTAATGAAATATTTAGTTTACGCCAATTTTAGGCTCTCTTTATCTACGCTGCTATATGCGGGATACAGGGTGAAAAAAAAAAATAAAAAAATATTACTTAAATATATAATGTGATGTGCCTAATAGCTTATGTCAATGAACAACTTAATGTTTAACATTGACTCACTCAAATTATATTGAATTTTATTTATTTTCAGTCATATCAAATAAATAGCACTTTCTTTAGTTTGGCTGAACTCAACGCCGCGTTTTATTTAACACCTCAGAGAAATATTTTTTTTCCCATATTGAACATCAAACCTACAACCATCGCGCTCGCAGTTAGATGCTGTGAACTGCGCCAACGCGGCCTCTATATGGTATAAAAAAGCACATGTAAAATTTTAATCGGACACTGACAGCCAATTACAATACTTCAGCAAAAAAAACTGATATACTCGTTAATATAAACGTTTTGACAGCACTCCAAGAAAAAAACATCAAAATAAAAAACTTCATAATTTTTAGTACCTGCTTATTAAGATTTGATTAAACAAACGTAAATGATTGATGTCAGCATAAAGTTCATTTGTATATAAGAGATTGGTTTTAATTATTATTATTGTGGCTCAGTAGGAAGCGTTGGACTGTAAGCGCAAAGGTTGTTGGTTTGATTTCCACTCAGAGAAAGAAAAAGACAAAAATGTTTTTTAACTTTTTTTGTCGTATTATGACGGAATACGTAAATTTAGTACGTAATTGTAAATTTAGTCATGCGCTGTTGCTTTTACCTTATTGCACCAAAAAAAAAACAAATCAAATCAGCTTATCCCGCACACAGCAGCGCAGGGTAGGTAGATGGAACCTAATGTTAAGACACTCCGTTTCCCACTTTCCGCCGAGTTTTGGAGGCATAGCATGTTGAGTGGCGGAACTCAATATCGCACTTTGCCTCGGTACCAGAACGAAGAAAAAAAAGTAAAAAATATTTCATATCCTCGAATGGAAATCGAACCCAAAACTTGTCGCGCTACAGTCACACGCTTATGATCCTTCGCCACGACTTAAATATATAATATATTTTTTTGCTTATAGGTAAAGTTATATAATATATAACTTTTGACGTAACAACATGAAATTTAAGTAATGCTTCATTCAGTATAGCATAATATAAGGTATATTACTTTACAGAGTCCAATACAGCATATACCTTATATGCTGTATTGGACTCTGTAAAGTACAAATAACCATATTGTACAAACTAATAATTTGAACCAATCAACAGATTGGTTATAATAGTAGACTGTTATATACTAAATAGATCAATACTAACGGTTCCACATTAGCATAAATAAACTAATGCCCATAACAACATTATGGTTCGAATAAATTTGAAACTTCTAGGCGCGCTATCAGGAAAACCCATCTCGGTTATTATACGTTATCAAAATGTGAGAAGTTAATTGCTCATATTAGTTGGAAGTAGGCGCGTAATTTATGTTGAATTCTGTGGTTTTATAAAATTACATTTTCAATGCTCGTTTTGTATGAAACTAGTTAGATTTTAGCATTTAAACCTTAAAAAATCAGATTTACGCTTTTCTCTTGCACCAGGATAAGGGCCTGAATTTTACAATATTATTTATTCGTAATAACATAAATAATAAATATCTATTATAATATTGTATATACATTAAGACATTAATATCATGATCGTGATTCGTGACTTATTGTTTTATATATCAAGCATGACTAGAAGACTAATCATTTACTATTAACTAAATGAGCCAGCAAATATAAAATCCAATGAGATCGCAATTTCTTCTGTTTTTTCAGCTTCACGCTGTATCTCGCTTGTAGCAGAATAGACAGAGGGCGACAAGTGTTAAGACACACCGCTCTCCACTTTCCGTTGAATTCTGGAGGCATTGCGTGTTGAGACAGAGTTTAATGCCGCGTCTAGCCTGACACCGGAGCGAAGAAATAAAAATATTAAATATTTAATTTCTTCCAGCGAGGATCGACCCAACTACCCCTGCGCAACGATTGATCTTTAATTACTGATATTCAGCAATAGAAGCAGTTATATGAAAGGAATATACGTTTTAGCGTACCAGGCAGTTGGTTTATCATGAGATAGCCTGCGGTCAGTTGGAAGGTCCCGACGACTTGAAACGACAGTTTGCGAATTGTGCGGGTCAAATTCTTGTGTTTGTTCGAATGATAAACTTCTCTTATAACTTTGAGAGTATGTTTGTTATTGTATACCATGAAGCCAGAAAAAAAATGTCTACAAATATAGACTGCATGAACTTTAACCAATACTTCAGTAAAAATATATATTGAAATTTAGATTCTGTTATCAAAATAAAAAAGGTAAGCCTCTTGTAAATTTCATTTGTTTACAAGGTGAAATATGAAAACAGTATCTTACAAACAATACTAATTTACTCAAAGTACACACCATTGATAGAAATAATTGCATCACAGTTCAGACCATTTTATCCTTTATCCTTGCGGAATAGACACTATGTTTCTTCAATCAAAATTAAAGTGAGACTCAAGTGTTTGTGCTGGAGACTCTTAAATTGGGAGAAGTCTAATAAAGTATAACATTCGTAGAGGGAAAGTGTCGCAGTCGCAGCACAGTGTATACAAGACATAATATACAATTGGCGTCGATAAAATTGTGGCCGACACCCTAAGCAATAAGCAAAGACGAAATAGCGCGGAAAGATTGGGGGAAACAGTATTAATACTTATAGTTAACAGTGAGGATCTGGACGCCTAAAATGTTCGAGACGTGTGTGGTGTGTGAGTGAGATATTTAGAAGCTTTGTTCGGAAAATTATGGCGTTGTTGTAACTGTTTCAGAAGATGATTATGAATAATTATACGAGAACTTAACGTTTAGAAGCATTTAGTACAGCTATTACTACCTAACTAGCTTCTACAATTTCTTATAATATACTTTTAGAATCGGTGATACTGTCGGGTGGTAGCACAAATCCTTTTTATTTAGAAATGTGTTCTCGAAACAACAATATTCTTATATTTTTTTTCATCTGTATTTCCTCTCATCTTTGTCTCTAATCAGAAGTTGAAAATGACAAAGAATATCAAATTTACAAGACATAGTGTTCTGAGGTTGTTGTTAATATTAAAATAAATCATACTAACATACATTATTTATAAATTAAGTATATCTATCTACATTTGAACAGCCGCCACCGTACAACGGTATCGATTGTTTAAATGCTTCATTTTAATGCACCAGCACCAGGGAAAGTGCTGTCTTCCCTCGCTACGTGTCCTGACTCGCGATTCTTCGAGATGCGCAGTTCATTAAGGCGGGCATGAGTGAGCACATCCTATGAACATTTATTGCCAATCGTCGGTGGAATTTGTGGTTCAAATTCATTTTTGTCCATATTAATAAGTATGGAGACTCGGAAAATTCATAAGAAACTAGTAATTGTAATTGAAGCTGTACTAGATTCGTAATAAAAAGTTAGCTCAAATTATATTTTTGTTTTAAGTAAGATTTTTATTTAGGGTGTCGAGGCAAAGCGCGGCGTTGAGTTCTGCTACAATATGAACAAAAAATGCAACACGCAATGACTCCAGAATTCGGCGGTAAATGGGGAACGGAGTCTGTGAGTCTGTTAACATTAGGTTCCCTCTGCCTATCCTGCTGTTTGGGGGATACAGCGTGAAGCTAAAAACATATTTCGAAATTTTACACAAACATGTTCTATATGAAAATACATTAATTCCTTTAAAACATATATGCATACTTTCATAGATACATTCATACATACTAGAGGCCGTCGTGGCGCAGCGGCACAAACATGTGAATGTAAGCGCGATGGTTCGTGGTTCTGTTCCTACTCGGGGAAATGACTTATTATATTAATATAATCATTTCTTCGCCCTTGTAACAAGCCACTCAACACGCAATGCCTCGAAAAATTTTGCGGAAAGTGTAGAACAAAGTGTCTTAACACTAGGATCTTCATGCCTACCTATATATGCGGGATACAGCGTAAATAGCTGAATTTAATACAAAATATATTTTATACCTACTGAATGTTAAATAGATATATACGTAACACTTTTATTACTGAAACGTACATAGTTTTTAGGCACTCCTATTCTAAAAGTTGATGAACCTGGACAGAAATTGTTGAATAAAGTGTCTACGAGGTTCGTTTGTGAGATGAAAATATTCAAAATGGAAGCAATTGACCCGTTGCTCTTACTTTATGTGCGTCCGCACGTGACATTTTAAATACCTTTTTACCATCTACTCGTATTTTAGGTAAGGGACAATATAAAAGTAGGTTTTATATCTTGTTTTTTTATTTCTATTTGTATCCTGAATTTAACTATGTAGTTTTTTTTTATTTTGACCTAATATATTCCAATTTCCATGAAGACACATAATAAGCTGGTACAGTTTGAAACATACGTCTAATCTAACGAACATCTAAATATAAAAGAGATGGATGTGAGTAAGTTCTCCAATAAACAGAATATAAGCATTTTAATTTTTAGTAGCTAGCTCCTAGGTTTTCTCTTCCTGTCCTATTTTACGGGACAAAGGGTTAAGCTATAAAAAATCGATAAAAAATATTAAATCACTTCATGTAGGGACAAGTCAGATTGTTTTGAACTTTCTCTTATAAAATATTCGTTCTTTAAAATCATCTGCAGTCGATATGAGATTCGATAATATCCCTTCCCCCATATACTTCCTATCCCTATTCCCATATACTTACTACTTATCACGTACATATTCTTTATATCTAAAAAACCGGACAAACGCGAGTCGGGCTCGCTAAATGAGGGTTCCATATAAAAATTGGAAATCTTGAGCTTTGTCTGAAATACAGGCCTTGCTTAGAAAGAGCCGTTTCATCTGATATCAAATTTTGTCCATTATTTTTTAGGATTTAATCACAAATATATAGATGTCATTTTTTTTCCAAAACTAGTACTACCTGTAGATACTAGGTACGAAATTTCATAATTCTAGGTCAACGAGAGGTACCCTAATAATTTTGATTACCTGTATATTTCTTTTTTACTATTTGGGCCATTATTGAAATTCAACTCGATATCTCCAAGCGTTCCTGAGATAAAGGCTCTTAATAGACAGACAAACAGACAGACGGACAACAAAGTGATCTTATAAGTGTACCTTTTTACCTTAAAAGACACGGATTTTTAGGACTAAAAAAGTATTTTTATACATAGTCACGTATTAACTTATTGAAAATAATCTTCTTAAAGGATACTAAGGAAGACAAACAGGCACTTTAGCCAAATATGATAGTATTATTCATTGTTATTATTAAGAGGTGTTACATGTCACAAATGGTGAAAATAAATTGTTTCTTCTTACATCGCAGGTCCAAGAACGAAGTGTAATGTGGTGTCTATTATTTTTATTACTCCACGAAATTCATCATCCTAATAGACGTTATGGAGAAAATGATAGAGCTCTTCTTATATGAAATGTATAAAAAAAATGTTAAAAGCTTTGCTGTAGTTCTTATATACTTTTTTTTTTTAATACAATAAAAAAACTTATTTTAATTTTATATTAATTATTTTATTTTATATTAATTATTTAACATTTTTCATGCTTATTTAGCTAAAATATAATGCATTAACACACTTATAATTTTCTTCATTGCTGGTGATAACTATATAAATAAAAAAAATGTTACTTATGAATAACCCAAAATTACAAATGAGCCAACTATAGTGCAGGCGTACAAGCGTGTGACTGTATATACCATAGGTTGTGGGTTCAGTTACCATTCGAAGAAATGAAATATTTAATATTTTGATTTCCGCGCTGTGGTATTAAGGCAAAGCGCAGCGATGAATTCCACCACCCAACACGCAATACCTCCAGAATTTGGCGGAAAATGGTCAACGGAGTGTCTTAACACTAAGCTCTGCTTAGATACGTGATACAAATAAAAGTAATATACAAATATAAAATCACAAAACTAATATAAATTATTATAAATGCTACGTAAAGACATACGAATAAAGCCAAACCCCCAGTGTAATCATCATGTAAAATTATCTCACAACCGACGTTATCGACGTAGCGAGTAGCTCTTTACATCGAAATGTTATTTGTTTAAATATAGCTTTTTGGCGCGCTCTTTTAAGGGGTGTGGGGTTCGAAAATTGATTGCACTTCATAAGAAATTGGACTAATGGAATTTATTCATGATCAATATAATTGGGTATTTTCGTGCTGCTTCTGAATTTATTATATGTTTATCTTTATTACATTTTTTTTATTAAAAACCAAAAATATCGCAGTTAGTTAATAGTCGAGATATTTAATTAGAAAAGAAGTTGTTATTAAGTCAAATTAGTTTTTTTATATATAACGATGAATATCATAGATTTTTTTTTAAAGAAAGAAACTTATATAAGGCTTGTATTATATATATACTAGATTATACCTGCAATGTCACCCTTGTGGTTAAATGAAAATAAGTAAGAATTGTGTACAGTCAAGACACACTCCAAGTGCCCCTAGTAGCTCTGACCGCAGCTACTGTAGGTAATATGGAAACGGATAATGTACTGTAGGTAATATGTTATATTATAGTCTATACCCTAGTCTATATTTATGTTAGTTTATCAACAGCAGAGTAGGCAGAGGGAACCTAGTGTTAAGACACTCCGTTCCCCACTTTCTGCCGTATTCTGGAGATCTCAACGCCGCGCTTTGCCTCGACACCAGAGTGAAGAAATGTAAATGTAAATAAATATTTCATCTCCTCGAGTGGATCGAACCCACAACCAGTCGAGTTTACTTTGATAAACTGTTGAACACAAAAAAAAAATCAATTTGAACAATATCTTAAGCCTAATAATAAAATTAGAAGGTCTAGATTAAAATTTATTCAACCGTATTTTTTTATTTAAGTATGTTCTCAAATAATAAACTAATAAAAACATTTATTATATTGAATTTATTTTATCCAAAAATATTGATTCCATTTTAGCATAACAAAAATAAATATGTAAGTTATGCCTCGGCTTCTTACCCTAACGCGGTTATTAGACAACCTAATGGTGGCTTAAGCAAAACAAGTCCCTCCATTATTACCCCATATAAAGACAATCGAAATGGGGCCCCATACAAAACAACCCTTCGATTGCTTAAAATTCCATTATAATTTTCATTGATGCTTGTAAATATAATATTAAGTTTATTAGCTTTTTATTACAATAAAAAATTGTTTATCTAAATTTAACTGTTAGATAAGAAAGATTTCAGGCCAGTCGTGGCGCAGGGGCACAAGCGTGTGAAAGTAAACGCGATAGGTTGTGGATTCGATCCTCATAGGAGGAAATGAAATATTTTTTTTTTCTCTTTGGTGTCAAGACAAAGCGCGGCGTTGAGCTCTTCCACTCAAGGAGCGGAGTGTCCTAACACTAGGGTCCCTCTGCTTACCCTGCTACATCTTTTAAATACAGCGTGATGCTAAAAAAATCATTTAAAGATAAGATAGTAAGTAAATCTAAAATTAAGACATTTATCTGTTAAATTGCATATTATTTTACTGTCACGTTGTTTCCAGTTTAAAAAAGATAAATCACCACAGATAACTAGGCAATCCCAACAAGAATTCTTTTAATAAACGTAACACTTACTTACTTGCTTCCTCTGATAGCTGTTATCTTTGAAGAAAAATGCAACAGCTCCATTCACGTCACACGATAACTAGAAAAAGGGGGCCCATTTTTCAGTTGTGTAAATATGCTAATCATTGAGTGTAGTCCCCCACTTCCTTATTATAATGGATTGCGAGTAGTCAAGGAAAGACACCTAGGTTTGTAATATACAAATAAATCAAAAAAATCAGCTTCACGCTTTATCCCGCACACTGTAGGTTAAGCAGAGGGTACCTAGTGTTAAGACGCTCCGTTCCTCACTTTCTGGAGGCATTGCGTGTTGAGTGGCAGAACGCAACGTCGCGCTTGTCCTCTGCACCAGAGCGAATAAATGGAAATATAAATTTAAGTAAATATTTCATCTCCTCGAGTAGGGATCGAACCCATAACAAGTCAGTTTTACAGTCACACTTGCCCACAGTGCCTCTGCGCTACGACTGGCCTCAACAAATATATGTATTTTAAAGTATTTAATATTTTTTTTCAGCTTCACGCTGTATCTCGTTTGTTTGAATCAATCGTGTAGATTGAAAATTGGAGTTTGGATTAAGATTTTCTTACTTATCTTTTTAAAGAAACCTCTTAAGTTAAGCAAGAGCCGGGGAAATTCTGACCTACAAGTACCTTAGTACTTTAATGTAAGAAAAATAATTGAAAATTAAACCTTGAAATTAATAAAAATTACTTTATATGTTTTGAAAACTACAATAGGGCATCGGGATTCATTTAGTTCGTTTTGGGTTCGATACTCGGCCAGATTTGAAAACGAAATTTAGGTATCACTACTTTCCCTCTCACGTGTATGTAGAACATTTTTAATTTCAGCTTCACGTCGCAACCCGCATGTAGCAGTGTAGGCAGAGGGAGCCTCTCTCCTTCCAAATTCTTAAGGCTTATTGTATGATGAGTGGGGTAACTCAACGCCGCTCTTTGTATCAGCACCAGAGAAAGAAAAAGAAAATATTAAATATTTAATTTCCTCGAGTAAGAATCGAACTCAGAACCTTTTGTGCTTACTAACACACGCTTGTGCCTCTACTCTGGCCACGACTGGCCTCTACCAAAGGATGTAGAACATGCATAGACCAAAAGAAAATATTTAAAAATTTCCCTTTCGCTATCCTCATTGATATATTCACTCCACTACGGGCTCCCGACTTCAGAGATTGATGGTGGTCTCACATGACGCCCCCGACAACGCGCCTCTTGACGACTTCACTAACTGTAATTTATCAAGTCGTTTTTTACTTGATCCTTAAATAATTCAGTGGGAGAAGTCAATGTTTTCCTATCGATATATTATTCTGCGGGCGTTTGAATAAATTTTGATATATAAAGTGTATTTTGTAAGATTTTAAATTGGGTAGTTAGACAAATGGATGTTGTGATTCGTTTCATATTAAAACATGTTATACTAGCGATACAATACGCGGCTTCGCCAGTTTAAATTTATTGGTGTTATTATAATATATTTATACAAATTGTAGAATATGTGTTATTTTGATGTGTTTGCTGTATTACTGTAAAGTTTTATCTAAATCCGTTCAGTAGTTTTTTTCATGAAAGTGCATCAACAAACATACAACCATTCTCACAAAAATTCAAATTTATAATATTAGTTAGATTTACGGCTCTTTATTATGTATTTCGCCGGAAAGTAGGGAACGAAGTCTCTGCCTACTCTGCTGACAGGTCAAGTACTCTTTAAATATTATGATGTATAAAAGTAACAGTTTTTATAGTATTGTTTATTTTATGTATTTATTATCACATATATTGTAAAAATAAAAAGATAAAAGTAAGACAAGCATTAAAATTGTCAATGTGTTACCAAAATACGGCATCTTAAAATGTTCATTTAATTTGTTTAGTATAAATTCTGTAAATGAATAAATGCAACAACCAATATATATACAAATACATAAATAAAAAATAATAATATTTATCTATAACAAAAACGAATCTATATGAAATAACTTATATATTTTTCAGTTCTCTCGACTTTTACTTTCTTTTTATTTGCATACTTCCCCGTTCCGCTATGATGCGTTCTCGTCTCCAAGATTGATTGGGGGATTACATGACACCCGCTTCCCAGCTGCCCCTTTGATGATTTCTTTGTTATTTATGACGTGGATTTACTGAAATCCTTTTAAGTCTGTAACCTGTATTATAAGATTTGACCTTGATTGTTGAATGAAAATGTTAAGGATGTATACTTGATTTTTCAAGGTTGTTTGTACTTTTTTTTGTTGATAAATTCGTGATTTCTTTCTATATACTTTTCCTTTTAAAAAAAGTTAATCTTTATAATCACATGGTTAACAGCTATAGGTCTTAGATTACAATATTCTTAATAAAATTTTACATGACTGAGGCCGTGGCGCAGTGGCACAAAGTGTGACTGTAATACCGACGACTTTGGTCGATCCCTATTCGAGGACATGAAATATTTACTTAAATTTATATATCCATTTCTTCGTTCTGGTGTCGAGGTTAAGCGCGGCGTGGAGTTCTGCCACTCAACACGCAATGCCTCCAGAATTCGGTAGAAAGTGGGGAACGAAGTGTCTTAACACTAGTTCCCTCAGCCTACCCTGCTGTGTACGGGATACAGCGTGAAGCTAATTTAATTTTTAATTCTTATAATTATAAAAAAATATTGAAAATAAGTAAAATCTTCACAAGTATACATATATGTAGTTCAACAACTGAAAATTTCATATAATATTGAGATGTCGCATTCGTTGTAGAAGCTTTAATTTAAATTTTAAACAAGCTTAAATAAGTAAACTGTAGTAAACTCCCACAAACACAATTGAAAGTTTCTCCATTTGCGGATCCAACTTACATACACACTGGTACCTAATAAAATTCTTATAAAATGTTGATTCTTTTTAAATTATATTTTTGTTTCAATTTAAATTTATCCTATAAAAAATATATTACATAATTTTTTTAGTATTATTGAATGAAACTATGATATATAAGTAAGGTCGTTTATATAATTCTTATTTATCGGACATACGTTCGCCTTTATCCAAGCCAAGCCCACAAAATCCCTGAATTGGCAGCAGCAGTTTCAAACTTAAAGAGAGCTATCACATTATATTTGCTTGCTATAAACTACAAACAATTGAAAACTTGAATTAAATACAAATAACTTCAATAAAAATATTTTCTTTTCTTTGTAAAAATGGCAAAACCAATTCAACAAAAAAAATAAACAAAATTTCACAGAACAACGGAGAAACAATTAAAACGGAATAATCTGATAACGGCCCGTCGATTAAAAACGCACTGGCAGTTTACAAACAAACAACCTAAAAAAAAAACGAAAAATAGAATTTTTTCCGAACTAGCTGGCAATATTTAAATAATTATTATTCCATTTTTAAATTCATATTGTATTCGAGGGGCGGTGTGTGACGGCCAGTGACAGGCGCGGCGTTCGTTAAAGCGATAAGTCCACGATGACGGCACCCACCACCACCACCACCACCATGTAGATGGAACTATAAATTAAAAGTCGATTAAAACTTATTTTATTCAATATTTATAATAAAACTTGCGTCTGATTTTTTCCTGTACGTTCATTCAAATATATATTTAAATTCATGGTACGTACATAATAGCTATATTTTTTCTACTAACTATGGATCTTTTTAATGTTTTCAACGTATTCTTTCTTTATGTATTTGGCTGTTATTATGAATGAAAGTCGCCTTATTTTTATATCTCCAATAATATATGGTAATGTATAAGTAAAGTGGAAATATTATTGAAAAAATAATAATAATCTAATGATATGCAATATGAGGATGTCATGGTGCAGCAGCATAGGCGTGACCGTGCTCCCCGTAACCTAGGCTCGATTCTCACTAGGGTGAATTAAATATTAAGGATTTTTAGTTTATCGCTCTGGTAACGTTGCAAAGCGTGGCATTGCCGCCATTAAGGATCGAAAGTGTCTTAATGGGAACACAGTGTCTTAACGCTAGGTTCCCTCCGCCTACCCTGTGAAACCGTTAAATGAATAAATATTATTAAATAAAATAATCACGTTTATTTTCTGTTTTACAAAATTTTCTGATTTTGTCTGTATAAAAACAAAATCAAGCGAATCAGCTGTAGATGAATAAAATTTCTAATTTTTAATGTTCAATGCCAAAATATCAACTAGGTACACTGATAAATGACATTATCATAATCATTGCAACTGATATCGACAAAATTGAACGATATTTGTAACGTATTTTCTATAATGTTTGGTATTATGCTCATTTGGTATAAAGCAGCTAAATGAAACATTTTAGTATTTTAAATAAAACTGAAATGATTAGTTTCATAAATTTTAGCAATAATTCAAATAAGGAGGCCGTCGTCGTGGTGGCGGGTAGTCAAGCCTGTGTGCTCCTGCGCGATGGATATGGGTTCGATTCCAGTTCGCGGGAAAGATTTTTTTAATATTTTTATTTCTTCGCTCTGGTACCAAGACAAAACACTCGAAAATTCGCCGGAAAATGTGGAACGGAGTGTCGCGATGTGTAGAGACATTGTAAGATGAGTGGTGGAACTCAACGATACGCTTTGCCTTGTCGTCAAAGCGAGGAAATTAAAATATTAAACATGCCATTTTCTTGAGTGGAGATCGAATCCACAACCTGTCGGGCTTACAGTCGCACACTTGTGCTTCTGCGAAACGACTAGTCTCAATTTTAATATTTGTTAACCTAAACCACATAAAGTATTGAATACAACCAAATTATATCTTATGAGATCATCGAAATCATCAATCAATATAATAGTTACAAACTTAACAGTTATAAGCTTTCTTATACAATACACATATCCTAATCTGATCCCAAACGTCTTAACACTAGACAGGCTCTACACCCATAGAGACAGACACTCACAACACACACTAGGTTAACACGAGACTCTACTATGCACTTAATTCTACATTACAATGAGAACAATAAATGTTCATTACGCAGGTCCTTGCACATGAACAGAAGTTAGTTTATTCTCAGACATTTTAGCATCGCTATATTTATAGCTGTACGAAGGCGTATTCGAGCCATTAGCCGCTACGACGCGCGAACTATTCAAATTAATTAAATTTAATTGTGTAGAAACGCGAACAGGTCATCCGCGTCTCGTCGGCTTTAGTTTATGTTTGTTCTGTGCTACTTGATTGCTATCATGGACATTTATTGTTTTTACCTGTATGTATATATTTATTTGCAGTATTCAAAAAATATTTATTTTATGTTTATAAAAAATCGTTTGAATAATCAAAATTGTGGGAAGAATAATATGTAATTTGAAATTTATATTGTTATTTTTTATTTTTACTTATTTTTAATAATTTACTTCTAAAGTCTGATGAGACTGAACAAAGCGTTGGATTCGGGCACAAAAAATGCAATACAAAAATTCCCGGAAACTGGATATTGAATTATCTTGGCACTAAGTTGGTTCTCTCTGCCTATTAAGTTATTATATGTAGCAGAAAAGTAACATAATAAAGATAAGAAGAGTTTGAAAGAAATAAATATTATCTTTAGAGAGTATTTCAAATTTCGATAAGAAATGTTAATGGAAACGTGGAAAATTGAGCTCGAAAGAGTAGTATTTAGTATAAAATGAAGAAATAATTAACAATAACTAATTCATACGAAACGATACCTAACTAATAAAAATAGTATACAAAATACATTTTCAATTAAAATCGCGTTAACATCAAATAAATTTTATCATCAAATTATACATATTTGCGTAGTAACAGGGATGATTGATTATTAAATCAATAAAGTTTCACCCTTTACTTCAAAGGCCTTTTTGATTTGCTAAATATCAAACATAGAAAGCTGGACCTATTAAATTAAATTATTTTGTTTTGAAATAATCTAGATATAAATTGAGCTAGTTACAGACTTTACTAAGGTACATTTGCAAAACCATATAAATGTAGGTACTTCATTTGCTGGAATATGCGGTATTGGATGTCTTATACGAGGTGTACAAAGTATAATGACTATTGAAACGTACCTAATTACTATAAGACTACGTATTATCAAATCAACATCAAAATTAAATCAGCTTCACGCTGTATCCTGCACACAGCAGGGTAGGCAGAGGGAACCTAATGTTAAGACATTCTGTTCCCCACTTTCTGCCAAATTCTGGAGGCATTGTGTGTCGAGTGGCAGAACTCAATGCCGCAGTTTGCTTCGACACCAGAGCGAAGAAATGGAAATATAAATTTAAGTAAATATTTCATTTCGTGCCGCTGCGCTACGACTGGCTCACTACGTATCATCCACCAGTACATTTAACCTTAGAAGGACATTAGTTAAAAATATCATCAGATTTGACGAGCTTAATATAATTTTCTTTAGGCTTTCGATATGAATAATTGAATTCACCTATTGGGTAATATTATCTCTTTTTTATCGTACATTCTTTTTTCTGTGTTCTTCAATCAACATAACATTACATTGGCTAAGTGATCAGTGCTTTACTAGCACGTTCGGCACACCTACAACACAAACAACATAGACATAAAACAAAAAAAATGTGAATTAAAATTCGATGTTAACAAATAAGATGTTACTATAAATAATTTTTCTTTCAATTTGAAACCCATCAAACAATATCAACAGAATATTACACCATTATCATTACACACGGGACAGACGTGTCGCGCCACACAGGAGAAATTCGCATTTGCTATTAACTAGCTGTCACATCGGTGTATATTTATTCAAAGCCACACAACCAGTTCAAAATGAATATTGTATAGTGCCAAAATTGGATATCACATAGTCAGAAGACATTAAGAGGCCTGGGTGGACTGGCGTAAAATTGAACTGGCGCGGTATGGGTTATTCATGATACGAGTAGGTATGCATAGCTGTTGTTTTGAACACTTCATACAGCTTACAACTCTGAAGTATCAATTTCCATGAATTCCATTACCTACTGTATTGTTTTAACTTAAATCAGCTTCACGCTGTATCCCGCACACAGGAGGGTAGGCAGAGGGAACCTTGTGTTAAGACACTCCGTTTCCCACTTTCTGCCGAATTCTGGAGGCATTGCGTGTTGAGTGGCAGAATTCAACGCCGCACTTAACCTCAACACCAGAGCGAAGAAATAGAAATATAAATTTAAGTAAATATTTCATCTCCTCGAGTGGGGATCGAATCCACAACCATTCGGTTTTACAGTCACACCTCGTGCCTCTGCGCCACGACTGGCCCCAACTTGTTTTAACTTGTACACTAAAATCCCACATTTGATATACTATGGCCGCTTCGTGACTGTCCGTGGAGTGGTAAATTGTTATTCTGCGGCGTATTTTCTGCAATAAATGTATTACGAACAATTTGGTTTTGCATTCGTTATTTTAAAACATTTGTTTCGATAAATATTTTGTGGTTCAATTAATTTTTATGCATGTTCTGGTATTCGTCTGTTTTGTTATTGGTTTTTTAAATCAGCAGGGGAGGCAGAGGGAACCTAGTATTAAGACACTCCGTTCCCCACTTTTCGCCGAATTCTGGAGGCATTGCGTGCTGAGTGGCGGAACTCAACACCGCGATTACCGTATTGGTTTTTGTATTTATACATATATAGTTATAAACCAAAATTGCATTTTAATGTAATATATTTTGATATAAATACACTACGGTCATTAATTTTACAAAACCTAAGTAAAAATATGAAGAATAGTGAAAAATTTCAATCCATCTCATGTGCCGTGAGAAGCATTTGTTCAAACTGTCCAACAGAACAACATTTTACAAACATTTGTTAACATAAACCGCATTTATTTCGCCCAGAACCGTTTGGCTCCAGCAAAAGACATAACACACTGCACCAAACGTATTTATAATACAACAAACACTACACAGGTAAGCGAGGAAAACCTAAAAATGTTACCTCAAAAATGTCAACGCTCCCCGATCCGGGTTTCATATATCATGTGGATTTATACCCACCTTTGCCCCTTTCTCGATTTCCACGGAACACCTTAATTTAATATTAAATTTTGCTTTCCACGCTTTCAAGAGAGCAGATGTCTTTAGGTGTTTTGTTATTCATATTTCGCCTTCACGCATTAGCGCCTAGATGGAAATGGAATGTTGTTACGATTAAAATTAAATATACTTGCAGTGTGCTCGCTGGCGTCTTAGAAAATATAAATGTTAACGTTGGCTCTTACGTTCACGTGGAGTATGATGAATTATGTAATTTTATGCAAACACCTACTTTTAAAAGGTAAAATTTTACTTTAATTATGTTTGCAATCAAAATTTTATATTTTACGTACGTACAAAAACCAGTTAAGTGTGAGTCGGAGTCGCTCACTAAGGCTTCCGTACCAATTTCAGGATTATAGGTCAACGGAAAGCTCAACTTATAAAAGTTAACAAACTTAAATTTAGGTGCACTCATTTTGTATGAAATGAACTATAAATATAAATTTATAATTATATTTTCTATGCTTGTATGCTTGTATCTTTTGATTGCGTTGACTTAGAAGCTTGATTTCTTCTATGCTTCATGGGACCATAGACTTGATGTTGATTTCTGTTTGATACCTCTACGCGATCTCTATGTAAATAATCTTGACAAAACAAAACGAACCTATAAAGACGCCGTTTTTACCTTTTCAAGTTCGGAATATTACTTGAATAATTAAATTTCAATCCATTTAAGTTCTACGACAAAGGTGTCAACTAAACGTCAACTAAATGGTGAAATCCTTTGATTATCACTACACATTTAGTTGGGCCGCTTTTTCCGTGGCCGATGGGAAGTCGAGGCGTTTTGGCCCCCTCGTTATTCCGTTCCGGTACGCTGACGTTATCGCCACTTATCACGGGGCCGTCACTCAAACTACTTCGACAACATCGACACTGTACAAAGACGATCCTGATGATATCTGCGATACAACGATACGACGACGGTCAGCTTGCTCTATTAAGATTTGAACTACTGATTTAATAAATGTACAGCTTACATTAAATATTAGCGTCTTGTTTTCATTACTATCATTGTCGTTTAAATAGAGAATGAACTAAAGTTGTTAAAAATCATCAAATTAGTTAGTTATCGTTTGTCGTAGTTTCTATAAAAAAAGTTGTCGTTTTTTTTTGGTACGTATATGTACATTGTATTAATACAAATGCAGCAGCACACATCAGTCGTTTTCTATTAAACTTATTCTTCCTTTTCTCTAGCTTATGCTCAAAACAGTATTGTATATAATTCTTTTCAAAAAATATTGTAAAACGAACTTTTTTTCCTTTTCATTATTTGTATATAGACTCTTTAAATGTGTCTTTTTTATTAACTAACATTTCTCAATATTTAATTATCTTATTCTGAAATGCTTAATATTATATTCTACGAAAACATATATTCTACGAAAAAGATTCTTCTTATTTTTATGCTAAATAATTTCATATACCTACAGTTCATCACCAATTTATGATTGAACCAAACTTTATAAAATACATGTATATAAATGATCTACAGAGTTATATTTGGCTTTGTTAAATTTAACACTATTTTTATTTCTTTGCTTTTGTAAGGGAAAGTGCGGTGTTGATTTCCGCCACCTAACATAATGTATTGCAATCGAGTGTTAATTAATATTTTTTTAGAAAATTATGTAATTTTGATATTTAGTACATCGGCGTTCAGTTGCGGAACTCAACACACAACGCCTCCAGAATTCGGCGGAAAGTAGTGAACGGAAGTGTCGTAATGGGAACAGAGTGTCTTAACACTAGTTTCCCAGGTTCCCTTTTTCAAACCCGATATGTGCGAGATACAGGGTGAAGCTTAAAAATATATAATAATATAATTCTCTGATAATATCAATAAATATTACAAATGTTGATAAATATCCATTATCATATTTTAATTTACTTTAAGGATATTTATTTCAACGAATCAGTGAGATCGTACTACGGAATGCACTATGCGTAAAATGCAATATTGAAAAAGGGGCAAGTCCGATGCATTTTAATCAAAGTGGTATTAGTATAATCGTCAAAGAATGCGCGTGACGCTGCTCTGACACACGAGCACATAGTTTGTTGAAAGATTTCTATTTAATATATATTTTGTATTTTTAACACCAATATTAAAATATTATTGAAAAAAAATTATAATTATCAGATAATAAAGATATATATCTAATTTAGGATTAGGATCTATCAATTAACATTTAGGTCGTCTTAGCCCTGTGGCACTAGATGGCACTATTCGATTCGATGGTTGTTTAATGCACACTCGAGGAAATTAAACATTTAATGTTTTCATTTCTTCGCTCTGGTAACAAAGCACTGCACCGCCACTTAACGCACAATGCCTCTAAATTCGACAGAAAATGGGCAGCGGAAGTATCGTAAAAGGAACGGAACGTCTTAATACTAGGGTCCTAGGTTCCTTCTACCTACTACGCCATGTGCGGGACACAGCGTGAAATCAAAAACGTACTTTTCATACATGGGTAAGCAGAAGAAATCTAGTGTTAGGTCAAATGTTAGGTCACTCCGCTCTCCACTTTCTAATTTGTGCCCCTGCACCACGACTGGCCTCTAAGGCCTTTATAATCTATGTACATAATATGTTAAAACTAACCGTGTGTATCATTAGGTATTATTGAGGGTGAAGCGTAACAGATTCTAGTTTCGATTCACCGTAGGCATAAAATGTAATAATAGAAACGTAATAAACACATTAATCTTAATTTCTTAAAAACCTTACACCAAATATGTTGTCTTTATAATGAGTGAGGCCGGTCGTGGTGCAGCGGCACGAGGTGTGACTGCAAAACCGACTAGTTGTGGGTTCGATCCCCAGTCGAGGAGATGAAATATTTACTTAAATTTATATTTCCATTTCTTCGGTCTGGTGTCGAGGTTAAGCGCGGCGTTGAGTTCTGCCACTCAACACTCAATGCCTCCAGAATTCGGCAGAAAGTGGGGAACGGAGTGTCTTAACACTAGGTTCTCTCTGCCTACCCTGCTGTGTGCGGGATACAGCGTGAAGCTAATTTAATTTAATTTATAATATATTAAAAAAATAAAGCAGATTACATCTTTTCTATTAAAAAAATCAAAATCAGTTTCACGCTGTATCCTGCATACAGCAGGTTAGGTCGAGGTCACCTGGTGTTAAGACACTCCGATCCCCACTTCCCGCCGAATTTTTCGAGGCATCTCGTGTTATGTGATGGAACTCCCTTGCCTTAAATGAAAATATTAATAAATAATAATTCATTCTCGAATGGAGATCGAACCCATAACCGTAGTATTACAGTCCACCCATAACCATTGTATTACAAACCTCAATCTTTTCTATTGATAAAGCTAAAACGAAAATCAAAATTACAAATCTGTTTCTACATACACGTCCATATTAAAAACCTCACATTTTCATATAATCGGCATATGAAAGGGTGTCCTTAATCAGAGTTACAAATTCAATTTAGCCAGACAGAAGCGATTGGGGACGATATCGGAATAATTTGCATAGTTATTATAAACATGGGTCAGTCCTGCATAAACTGCTCGATGACAGCTCTCGTCTCTCGAATGCAAATATAATAACTATATAGGAATTATGGAAGCGTCTGTATGTTAATTAAGTACCATTTAAGTTTATAGTTGTTTTTAACTAGATTTGCGATAAGAAATGAGGCCAGTCGTGGCGCAGCGGCACAAAGTGTGACTGTAAAATCGAGTGGTTGTGGGTTCGATCCCCACTCGAGGAGATGAAATATTTACTTAAATTTTTATTTCCATTTCTTCGCTCTGGTATCGAGGTAAAGCGCGGCGTTTAGTTCTGCCACTTAACACGCAATGCCTTCAGAATTCAGCAGAAAGTGGGGAACGGAGTGTCTTAACACTAGGTTCCCTCTGCCTACCCTGCTGTGTGCGGGATACAGCGTGAAGCTGATTTGAATTTGATTTACTATAAGAAAAGTTTGATGTCGATTAATGTTGAGGCACAATATTTTTTTATAGTATTTTGAAAGAAACTAAGCTTAAAAGCTTATAAGATTACGATGGAATTTTACTTAATCTACGTCACAAATAATTACCAAATAATATAAGTAAAAAACATACAAAGAATATTAAAAAAAAAGAAATACACAATAAGATTGCTAAATTTACATGATATTACCTACTCCGAAACTCTTATAAGAAAATATTTTATTATACCGTGTGAGATAAAAAGTCAAGTTAATAAATCTTCTTATAATACAATATGGAGTCACTTCTAGGCATATTTACCTCAGAACACGAAATATGATTTACAAGCATTTCAGGTAAACTTATCCAAGTAAAGTGGAACCATGATTATCCTTTCAATCACCGCTTTATCCGTTGTAATCTGTTCAAGTTAGAGGGAGGACTGGAGGGAGGTCTTACGTTGGTTTAGCGGGAGGGTAATATAGAAACAGGATTGTTCAAGAGGGTGACAACCTTTACATTTACAATACTCTTCGCTACATACAAGTCTTACAGTATTATAATAATCAGCTTCACGCTGTATCCCGCACACAACAGGGTAGGCAGAGGAAATCTATTGTTAAGACACTCCGTTCGCCACTGTCTGTCGAATTCTGAAGGCATTTCCTGTTGAGTGGCAGAACTCAACGCCGCGCTTAACCTCGACACCAGAGCGAAGAAATGGAAATATAAATTTAATTAAATATTTCATCTTCTCGAGAGGAGATCGAACCCACAACCAGTCGGTTTTACAGTCACACCTCGTGCCGCTGCGCCACGACTGGCCTTACTGTATTATATAAAAATTTTATTGAACTGTCACAATGATGTTTTAGTGTCATTTCACTTGTCTGATATGTATACAGCTTATGGATTCCTGCTATGTTAGTCAGCACTCGTTCCTTAGGTAACTGATTTGTAAAATATATTTTTGCCTTAAATGTTTTTACCGTAAATTAAAAACACGTTAAGCATAATATATTAAGCAATAAGTAGGTACATAATTTTTTTTTTAAATTCAATCAGCTTCACGCTGCATCCCGCACACAGCAGGATAGGCACAGGGAACCTAGTGCTAAGACACTCCGTTCCCCACTTTCTGCCGAATTCTGAACGCATTGCGTGTTGAGTGGCAGAACTCAACGCTACGCTCAGCCTCGACACCAGAGTAAAGAAGTAGAAATATAAATTTAAGTAAATATTTCATCTCCTCGAGTGGGGATCGAACCCACAACCAGTCGATTTTACAATTACACTTCGTGCCGCTGCGCCACGACCGGCCTCAAGTAGGTACTTAATTTTTCAATAATTTTTCAAATTATGACTTTATAGGCTATAATATTTGAAATCACGTAGAAAAACTGATTTTAAACACGCTCAAAAGATCCATTTGATTTAGTAAATGAAATCCAATTATTTTGTCCAAAAGTCGTCGTTGAATCCAAAACCAACGGATGAAATCGCCTTTAAAGAACTTACAAATACATAACACTCTAGTTCTGAATTTGATTTAGCTTTTTTTACGGCTATTACTTCTAGCTAGAAGTTTACTATCTTGCAAATACAAAAAGCATGAATTTTCCTATAGTATTAATTAGTAATTTTCATATTTCCATACTTTTGTCAATAAATTCCATTTTTTCAAAAATGTATTGAGATGCAACTGTCAATATATTTATTTCTTTAAATTTTTGCCTTAACGATTCTTTAGGGCCTAAGTTATAGATTGCGCGAATAGCTCGCTTCTGCAAGACAAAAATTGATTTAATACCGGCTACATTACCCCATATTACTTAACATTTAACTTGGCTCTAATTTCACATTTATATTTGTGGCATGCATATAACTCCCCTTATCGACAAACATAATTTCATTTAATATAAATAAAAATACAGACAAAATTAAAACTATTGTGATTGATAAGCAAAATCAATACCTAATCACCTATCGTTATCACAGATTAGATCACGGCACACGTTGTCGTGTAAACTGAGTATTTCCGCGTGCCATAAATCAAGCAGGGATCGAGGTAAGCCAACCAATACGTTACGGCCAGCCGCTGTCGTATCGCGATACTTTCCTCTGAATGCCCCCATTTTGTGGCCCGATTTGTGAATTTCGATCTAATATTATATGTATAATGTTATTTTTTATGTTACTTTCGATATTATTTCGCAGGGATATATTCGTATTGTTTCCTGTTCAAATATATTAGTTATATATGCAATGATTTTACGATATAAGTATTGTTTTATCGTAAAAGTAACTTAATTAGAAAATATTTTTAAAATATATAATAAATTGGTAAAGGTGTCTGTTGCTTGATAATAATCTTGTGGAGACGATTTCTCCAGATGTTGTACTTAATAGGGTGTGTTAGCTTAGGAATAAGCTAACACACCCTATACGTAAGTATATATTATAAAAATATGTATTGTATAATAATAACCACATTAAAAAATAACATTATTTCGATTTCATTTATATATTGCTACTAAAAGTTTAGTTTTTTTGAAAGAATAGACACCTCGCTAGTTACATGTTTATAATATCTGTAGTGCAAAAACTAAATTACAATCAATATTACAATTATCACGTATAGTATGTAGCTAGTTTTCCAAAATCATTTATTCTATAATACTTCAAAAATATTTTTAAATCCCTAATAAGAAATCGAATAAAATTTATAAAATACACTTAAAACATCATATTTTTAAAAATGTTTTAACTAATCATATCTACATTATAAATGCACAGTAAATAGGTAAACAAAAATAGTTTACCTACACCTAAATCAAAATGCTTCTAAAACAATATGAAAAAATAGTACTAAAAACATTATAAGTAATTATGTGAAAGTGGTATGTTTAGTTTTACAATGAAAGGGAATAGGGTTCACTGTTTTATCAATCATTGACCTGTTGGAATATCGATTTTACTGGATTTAGAAGTTACGGGAAAATACACTGGACTGTTTTCCGTATATACACGACAAAGTATTCTATCGAATTAGGTAAATTTAAAAAATCTGGTTTACTCTGTAT
>JAATLQ010036146.1:35436-79656 GCA_013421005.1 Heliconius erato x Heliconius himera | reverse complement strand
CAGCAGGGTAGGCAGAGGGAACCTAGTGTTAAGACACTCCGTTCCCCACTTTCTGCCGGATTCTGGAGGCATTGCGTGTTGAGTGGCAGAACTCAACGCCGCGCTTAACCTCGACACCAGAGCGAAGAAATGGAAATATAAATTTAAGTAAATATTTCATCTCCTCGAGTGGGAATCGAACCCACAACCAGTCGGTTTTGCAGTCACACCTCGTGCCGCTGCGCCACGACCGGCCTCAATCTAATATCGAATTAGGTAAATTTAAAAAATCTGGTTTACTCTGTATCCCGCACACAGCAACCTAGTATTAAGACACTCCGTTCCCCATTTTTCGCCGAATTCTGGAGGCATTGCGTGCTGAGTGACGGAACTTAATGCCGCGCTTTGCCTCGACATTAGAGCGAAGAAATGGAAGTATCAATTTTAATAAATATTTCATTTCCTCGAAAGGAGATCAATCGAACCCATAACCATTCGCGCTTACAGTCACACTTTAAACAAATTTAAAATAAAAAAAACGCCAATATTGTATATCTGTACATATACTTGTACATATCAATGTTGTTACTGTATAACATTTGTTCATATTTTAAAATAACGTGTTTAATAAAGAATAACAATTAAAAAATATTAAAAAGTAATATAATAAAATATGTTAAATTATTTTAATGTTTTAAAGTTAATATGTAAATAGTCATAAATTTATTATTTTATATACACATTTCTTATTTATTAATAAATGCTACGATGGTGGCTGTGAGTTTAGTATCCTCTCGGAGAAGATCTCGATCCTATCTCAGTCTATTAAAAATATTCTTATATGAGGAACGATGAGAGCGTTCATACTATTCATAAGTTCCGGTCCATATAAAAATACTTCTCCAAGATCGAACCGTCACTATAGTGTAAATTCTCTCTTATATTTAAATTATTTTGATTTCCTAGCAATGATAACAGAAAGTGCGACGTAGAGTTTCACCACTCGTAGTGGAGAGCGGAGTGTCTTGACTCTACGTTATGTCAAGTAAATAAAGTAAAACGTGAAGATGAAAAGGTAAGTCTACACACAACGCTAGGTTCAACGTCCGAACAGAAACTGTCATGTGTGATATACCTTTGTAGAACAAGAAATTGCACTCACGGTTTCATTAGAGTTTGAAAGCTTGTTGTTTGCTTGTTCATAACAGGCTTTAGACGTGAATTTGAATTCAAAATTAACAACATCTTATAATCAAGCCCTGCTTTTTGATGTAAAATGTGCAACTAATTTAGGTTAATTAAATAAGTACCTACTATCTGAGGCCCGTCGTGGCGCAGGGGCACAAAGTGTGATTGTAAAACCGACTGGTTGGCTGGGTTCGATCCCCATTCGAGGAGGTGAAATATTTACTTAAATTTATATTTTTCATTTCTTCGCTCTGGTGTCGAGGCAAAGCGCGGCGTTGAGTTCTGCCACTCAACACGCAATGCCTTACTACTTACTATTTTATGGATATAGAATACGAAATAGAAATAACATTTTATTATTTTTTGCTAATATAGGAAATGATATAAACTATGAAACTTTTTTTGTATGTTTCATAAGTTAAACCTAACTGACTATTTAAGCTTCTTTAGATTTCGACTTCTTTAGAATCGTAGTAGTAATAGCTTTATTGGAATCCATTTTCTAACAAATTATAATTTTCATCATGTCTAGATATGGAGAATAGTATGATATAAAAAAAATTAAATAGATATTTCCTTTCAAATACGTATACAAAAATAGTTCCTTGCAAGTTTATTTTAAATATTTCGAGCCATATAGAATCGAATTTACTAACATAAAATTGAAAATATTTCAATGTGAAATAAATTAAAAGACCTAGATAAGAAGATTTTGTTCTAAAAGTTTTCAAACAGATTCGTTTTACTTAGCGGATTGATAAAAAATGCTGGTCTGGCTATCGCCTTAGTAAGACAGTTTCTTTGGAATTGAAATAGAGTTTAACTTAATATTGGGTTGAGAAATAATGTTTTTATTTCTTGGGCAATATTCATTCGTATTGTTTCTGTCAATAACATATAGTTAAATTTTTTATGTAATTTTCTTTGTTTTAATGTGTATACAAATTGGGTAGGTACCTATTATTTATTTTACCTTTAACTACTTTTTTTAACTTACTCTGTATCCCGCACAAACCAGGATAGGCAGAAGGAACCTGG
Source organism: Heliconius erato x Heliconius himera (assembly GCA_013421005.1). Lineage (NCBI taxonomy): Eukaryota > Metazoa > Arthropoda > Insecta > Lepidoptera > Nymphalidae > Heliconius > Heliconius erato x Heliconius himera. The sequence goes on along the minus strand of JAATLQ010036146.1, from coordinate 77,451 downwards.
GAAACTAGTGTTAAGCCCCATTCTCAATAAGATACCTCCGTTCCCCACTTTCTGCCGAATTGTAGAGGCATTGCGTGTTGAGCAGCAGTACTCAACACCACGTTTGGCCTGGTTACCGCGACTAGCCCAGTTTTACTTACTTTTCCAAACGTATGTTACATGTTATTTTAAGTGCCATGTAATGTACATTCAATTTAAAAAAATTTTACCCAGAACTATCAAATCGATTATAGCAAGTCCATACGTCTATGTGGGCAACGGATCCTATTACAATATTGATATGACTAACTAAATTTAGAGGAAGTTGTCAAAATTAAATATTTTTTTACTAGTAAGTCAGGCCCGCATGTTAAACACAAATATGAAAGCGGACTCATTTATGCTAATAACCGTATAATGAGTGGAATAAATAATAATTTCGTGTAGTGTTGTGCACTGTGTCGTTTGTGCTGTGCGTGATGCGTAACAATTTTTGATATTTCGTGACGAACGTGAACGTATTATTTAATTTATCACCCAAACAGCCCTGCCTTCCTTGATCAAACTTGACGATCGTTTGCTGTCTTTATTTTTTTTAAAGGTTATTTTAAAGTTTATTGTAGTTGTGATTTAGTTATTTTAAAGCTTATAATATTTAGTTTATAAATAATAAAATTTCAAATAAAGTACACGTTCTGTGGATGGCAAGACAAATGGGTAATATGAAAAATCACTAAAATAGGAGAAGAGAGAGCATATGAGAGTAAATATGAATCACAATTTTTTTACTCATACTGATAAACAAAGACAGAAAAAAAGGAATTAACTTTTTTTTCGTAAATTACGGTTGGCACTCCAACTGTATTCTCCATTTTCCGCCTAAATTAAAGGAAATCAATGCCTGTTTAGTAGTGAAACTCAACTTCGTGTACTGACTTAAAAAAAAATAACTTAGCGGGATTTGAACTCGAGCGTCTTGGGAACCTTCCAAGCGCTCTGATCACTAAACCATACGTTCTCGCTTAACACAACTTATTTATGTTGTTAGCATGTCTTTAAGGAGATTTTTACTCACTACTCAAGGAATTAAAATAAGATGCTTAGAAATATCATTTGGTCAGATAGAAAGCTCTTTTCGTACTTTTATGAGAAGCTATGGCTTAGTGGTCAGAGCACTTGGATGAGTTCCAAGAGTCGTAGGTTCAAATCCCACTACGTTAAAATTAGTATACGTTGTTTATCAAAAATATTTTTCATTCTTATATATCGTATACAATAAATATTTTGAACTAATTTTATAAATTATATAATATTTTAAATTTGAATAAATATTAAATTTCTATTCCATTATTAAACTTTGTACAGTGTACATAAAGCTAGCAAAGTTTTAACAACATATTTTGATATCATCCTCTTTCTACAATCTAAGCAGAAGTTTAATTAATACTGTAGTTGTAGCTCAGATTATATAAGCTTATAAGCTCATCTAACTGACAATATTCAACCTTATTAGGTTAAATTGAAAATTTGACGACGACGACGAAACTAACGATGTATTGTAATACATATATTTTTTTTATTTCATACTCGATGGTGCCCACAAATGTATTTACATGGGCTTTGTGACCCTTGCGTTTAACACCGGTTATACTATTATTACTTATTTTTTTTCAGTTCTTTTATATTTAAAATCAGATATGCTCTCTGCATTTTTTCTACTGAGGAGCCCTATTTTTTACTTGGAGCCTGTTCTTGTACAGTTTAGATGGTCTATTACTGTACTTCTCAAGGTTGAAGATGTACCTGCATTCAGCTTATATTAAAGATTGCTTAAATATCTAAATTTATTTGCTTACTTTTTTATTCAACATTTTTACTGGTATTTCTTACAAATTAATATTTTATTAAAAGTATTGGTGCAAAGATTTTCTTTGCAGATTTGACGATGATACCATGTTTCAATTTGTGAACGATTTTATTGGAACTCTGCCCGAGACCTGTCTGCTTTGGTTTTGGGATAGTATTTTTATAAATGTAATAATTGGCACAAATATTTGTAAAATACACATATTGCACGCCATTTTAGATTGAATAATAAATTCGCCTTAACGATTTTAATTTTATAGATAGTTGACTAATTTTAAAAGTAACTTATATTACCAAAAGATTTAAATTATTTGTAAAACAATTAAATACTCTTATGAAATATACTTTAAAGCAAATTAAAGATTTTGAAATCTGATCTAAAAAATATGAAAGGTCAGTCGTAGGGCACAAGTATGTGATTGTAAGCGTGACTGGTTATAGGTTCGATTCCCATTCGAAAAAATGAAATATTTTCATTTCTTCACTATGGTGTCACATAACTATAATATTTTTCAGATAGAGCATTTAGGCCAGTCGTGACGCAGGGGCACAAGACTAATTGTGGGTTCGATCCCAAATATTTAATATTTTCATTTTCTTCGCTCAGTCGAGGCAAAGTGTCTTGAGTTCCGCCACTAAAACGCAGTGCCTCGAAAATTCGTTGGAAGTGGAGAACGGAGTGTCTTAGCACTAGTTTCTCTCTGCCTACCCTGCTATACGTGGGTTACAGCATAAAGCTGAAAAAAATAGCACAATTATTGCTACAAACTATTAACCGTTTTAACTACCTATTCAATAGTAGTAAATGTCATTGGCCCTCGGTAACTATCACACGGACTGCCGTACGTGGCGTTTTTTTATAATACGATAGAATAAATTGAATTATAAAAACTTGAGATTTTTTACTTTGTAACTTCTGTTAAAATAAAATATTTTATATATAAAATATAGAAATATTTACTAATACAAAATACAAATAAATAAAAATTAATGTGTGACTGTAAAACCGACTGGTTGTGGGTTCGATCCCCACTTGAGGAGATGAAATATTTACTTAAATTTATATTTCCATTTCTTTGCTCTGGTGTCGAGGCTAAGCGCGGCGTTGAGTTTTGCCACTCAACACGCAATGCCTCCAGAATTCGGCAGAAAGTGGGGAACAGAGTGTCTTAACACTAGGTTCCCTCTGCCTACCCTACTGTGTGCGGGATACAGCGTGAAGTAGATTTTTTTTAAATTAATAAAATTATCTACTGTCATGATATATTTTTATCATACACACATTCTGGGGTGAGTTATTAAGTAGTTTCATATAAACAAACAGATAAAACCTCCATAATGCAATGATCGATAAGCTTGCCGCATTCGTATGGAAATAAAAATAAAGAAATCAATATCGCATTGCAGGTAAATATATCTTGTTTCACTTTATGACGACATTAATGATGCCCTTATTAATAACTAAATATATTAGTACGCCATATTTTATTAAAAATAATATATATATTTCTTTAATTTCAATCTGTATTCCGCACACAGCAAGTTAAAAGGCAACCTGGTGGTAAGACACTCCGTTATCCATTTTCCGCCGAATTCTGGGGATTTTGCGTGTTTAGTGACGGAGCTTAACACCGCGCTTTGCCTCGACATCATAGTGAAGAAATGAAAATGTTTAATTTTCTCGAGTGGGAATCGAACCTACAACCAGTCACGCTTACAATCACACACTTGTGCGTTACGACTGAACTTTCATATTTTTTAAATCAAATTTCAGAATCTTTAATTTGTTTTAAAGTATATTTCACAAGATTATTTAATTATTTAACAAATAATTTAAATCGTTTAGGTAATATAAGTTACATTTAAAATTAGTCAACTTTCTATAAAATTAAATACTTCAAGGCTAATTTATTATTCAATCTAAAATGGCGAGAGTAAAATCGTAGTCACTTCCATTTTCTCAAATTACCAATAGGAATTGGAAATTGAAATGAATTACACGAAACCAATGTTTGAAGACAAATAATACATCAAAGGGTAGGCTGTGATTTAACAAAGTGATCTATAGAGAGACTTCCAAATGAAATTAATGAAATTACAGCTAAGCGAAAAGTAAAGTTTATGTTTTAGATAATAAACGTTTATATTAAATAAGGGTTCTTGGTTCAATTAAAGAAGGTCGGAGGTGAGACGGGAAAAGAAACAAGCGGCTATGGAACTAAGGACTACAGCTGCAAGTGCAGGTGACGTTGATTAATCTTACTTTCTAAGTCGTTCTTTTTTATTCATTGTGTGATTTTGTTTAGATTTTCTATTATTTTTAGGGTTACGTACCTCAAAACGAAAAAAAGGAACCCTTATAGAATCACTTGGTCGTCCGTCTGTCCGTCTGTCAAGAGCATTTATCTCGAGATCGCGTGAAGTTATTAAGCTCAAATTAATGACAAATATTCTACGGCGGTCCTTCCTGGGGCACAGAAAATTGTGGTTCATTTCATACAAATTGTATACAAACGTCTGCAAATTTAAATTTGTCAACTTTTATGAAGATAAGTATTGGTTGGCATACAATTCTGAAATTGCGATAACGCACTCTATTCTCCGAATTCGAGATATTGCATGTTGACACAGAACTTAACTTCTCATTGTATTTGCTTGAGCACTGAAAATTGAGAAATAAAAATAATTCGTGTCTCGAGCGGGGATGGAACCACCAACCATCGTTTACAATCAGACGTTGTCAGAATAACGGGACAATTACCAGTCATATTACATTTTGTCATATACGACACTGAACCCAAATCATCTATTGAAAGATTATACAATATACTACTTAAAAATAGTATCAAGAGTATAATAGATAAATATTTTATATTTTTAGAATAATTTATAGCTTAAATTAATAATAAATATAATATTAAAGTGTTCAACAAAAATATATTGTACATTAGGTATAGGCACAATAGTATTTTGCCTATAAAAATACATTTGATTTGGTTTGGCAAACAACATTTTGGCAACCTATATGATGCCACAAGTCGAAAATTGCGAATTATATAATAAGCTTACCAAATGATTATTGTAATATCCAAAATGAAAATATGTTTTTATAAACACATTAACTAAAGACGGCGCGGCGCGGCGTTGAGTTTCACCACTCTACATACAATGCATCGAAAATTCGGCGGAAAGCGTTGAACGGTAGTGTCTTAATGGGCACGGAGTGTCTCGTCGCGTTTTGCCTCGTTACTAAAGTGAGAAAATGAACATTTTAACTATTTAATTTCATCGAAAAGGAATCGGAGGCCGGTCGCGCAGGGGCACAAATCCCCACTCGAGGATATGAAATTTTTACTTAAATTTATATTACCGTTTTTTCGCTCTGGTGTTGAGACGAAGCGCGGCGTTGAGTTCTGCCACTCAACACGCAATGCATCCACAATTCGGCAGAATGTAGGGAACAGTGTGACTTAATACTAGGTTCCCTCTGCCTACCCTGCTGTGCTGAATCAAACCCATTCACACGATGGTACACCTATACCGCGACCGGCTTCAATAATGAAAAATACTCTATAATAACTCTATAGACAATCAATTTGAAGTCCATCCAGACTCAATGCAGGCGTCAGCCCTTCAATACGCGTTGACAGTTGTTCGATAATCGAACTGGGAACAATTAGCCATCAAGTGGGTAATATCCGTGGCACTGTCACTATTCCAATTCAACGGACACTCAGCGTTGAGTGAAAATCAATTTTCCTGAAGAGAGTAGTAGGTAGAGCCGTGACGTTAAATGTTTTATATTTGATAAGTCTGACGCTGTTGTTTTATATTAATAATGTTTATTAATTAATTTTTAACAAAAAAAAGCCGATGTGAAATGGTAAACTATGCAAATTTAAGACTTATATGATTTTCTGATGGATAGCATTGCTAGAACTGGTCCAAACTAAAATGCGACCACATAAATATAGATAAAGCGTTACACATAGAAAAGGACTACAGAAAAAATGGTTCCATACGCAGTGTTTGGGATTATTTTATAGTGATATGTCAAAAAAAAATAAAGAAGACTGTAAACTTACGACTTTTAGGCTCTAAAAACTATAAACCAAAAGAGAATACAAAAAAAAAAACAGCTTTACGCTATATCCCACACACAGCAGGGTAGGCAGAAGGAACCTAGTGTTAAGACACTCCGTTCCCCACTGTTGAATTCTGGAGGCATTAGGTATTGAGTGGCTGAACTCGACGCCGCGCTTTACCTCGACACCAGAGCGAAGAAATGCAAATATAAATTTAAGTAAATATTTCATCTTCTCGAGTGGGAGTCGAACCCACAACCAGTCGGTTTTACAGTCACACTTCGTGCCGCTGTGCCACGACTGGTCTGAACAACAACAACTGGCCTCAACTAACAATGATTTACAATAGACACCTAACCATATCCAGCACCAGAGTAAAGGACAGGTCTTGTATATTTTTTTACATGATCATATGATCTACCGCATTGACCCGCTTGTACCCCAGCGTTTGGGAACCCTTTTTCATTTAATTTTACGACCAGGGCGGCACGGAACGTTCGTCTCCCGTATCTTTCGCAAGGTTTTTATTGTTTGTATTTTTTCACAGCTCTACGGTATTCACGGTAAAAAGAGGAGCGCCTATTGTTATCGTTTCGTACGTGGAGTCTCGTCCGTAATCCTTTAGTTTCCCGGGACGCAGATGTTCTCAACATTTTAGATGTTTATCCGTTGCAGGCTTTAATAGTATTCATTCTTTAAGGAGCGCGCTTCTGTTGTTTTGTTGGTCGTGTTTTAATTATTTTGTCTAAAACTTGGTTTATCCTTAATGTAAATGTAGACTTCATTTTAGATGCAATTATAATTTAATATATATGAACATATGAAAAATCATCTGGCTCCGTAAGGTTAATTTTATTATTTTAACAAAAAAAACAAAGTATTCCCTTCACCAGCACGATCACGACCACAATTAATATGATCGATAGGGCATTATTCTATTATATTAATTTCAAATAACCGACTATTTAGTCATCCTCTTTTGGTTTCTAGGCCAGTCATGGCGCAGGGGCACAAAGTGTAACTGTAAAACCGACAGGTTGTGGGTTCGATCCCCACTCGAGAAGATGAAATATTTACTTAAATGTATATTTCCATTTGTTCTCTGGTGTCGAGGCTAAGCGCGGCATTGAGTTCTGCCACTTATCACGCAATGCCTCCATAATTCGGCAGAAATGGAGAACGGAGTGTCTCACACTAGGTTCCCTCTGCCTACCCTGCTGCGTGCGGGATACAGCGTGAAGCTAATTGTTAGTGCTAATTTCAAAATACTGAGGTTATGAAATTTGAATGAGACTGTATTATTGTTAATAATTGTTTTATATATCTTTATTTATTTTTTCTCCTCTTTCGTATATTAGGATGTAGAGCACGAGATATTAATTATATGTATAGATAAAGAGTATTTCCTCTTCTTTCGTATATTAGGATATAGATATAGACTTTCCTACCGAATTCGAGATATTGTAAACAAATAAAAATAATTATTCTCCTAAGTGAGGATCGCATCCATAATCGTCGCAATCCAAGTTAAAGACAAAATATCACATTTTATGTTTTAAATCGTGAACATGAACTATTTTTAACCTATTTCTGTAAAAGGAGGTCTGGGTGGACCTATTTTGATGATTATTCAAAACAATGTAAATGTTCAGATCAAAGTTTCATGTTTTGATGTATTTTTTTCTTAGCTTCACACTATATCCCACTATATAGCGTCGTAGGCAGATGGAACCTAGAGTTAAGAAACTCCGCTCCCTACTTCCGCCGAATTTTCAAGACATTGCGGTTTGAATGGTGGAACTCAACTGCGCTTTGCCTTATTACCAGAGCGAAGAAAGTAAAAGTATTAAATAATTCATACGAGAGGGAATCGAACCTACGACTGTACAGTTGGTACGAATCTCTCACCTTCTGCTACGTTAATCGGTACATACCTGTGCATCTCATTCCTACCGCGAGTGCGAACCTGCCGACTAACCCGAGCTCAGAGCTAAGCACAAGCGTCAGTCTCATATTATTGTAAACATATTTTATGTACCTAAATTATATAAACATTTTTTTGTATACTTTACTTTATTTATAAATTAAAATAAAAATTAAATCAAAATTAAATCAGTTTCACGCTGTATCCCGCACACAGCAGGGTAGGCAGAGGAAACCTAGTGTTGAGTTCCCTACTTTCCGCCGAATTCTGGAGGCATTGCGTGTTGAGTGGCAGAACTCAACGTCGCACTTAGCCTTTACACCAGAGCGAAGAAATAGAAAATATAAATTTAAGTAAATATTTCATCCCTTCGGGTGGGGATCGAACCCACGACCACCAGTCGGTTTTACAGTCACACTTCGTGCCGCTGCCACGACTGGCCTCTCGACTTTATTTATCGAGAAATTAACTATTTTATTAAGTAATAGACGTTAGCCAGTGAACACAATATAAAATCTAATTGTGAAAGTAATATAATATATATAGGTACAAAAGTCTCTTATCTTTAAATATATCCTTTCCTAAAGAAGCAGCACTTTACGATTTTGCTTTTTACTAGAAACAATCTCAACGTCGTCGTTAAAACATTGGTTATTAAGATCCTGAACTAAAATTATGGCACTCAGAAGAGTAAAATTCTCGAGACCACCTGCGAAGAAACGCGAGAATACGCAATTACCTTCCTAGCGATGAATTTAATTTGCGACTCGCTGTCCTTAAGACAAAGCTAGGACCTTCAATAATTAGGATTTGTCTTAAAATATATTATATTGTAGATTTTGTATTAAAATTTTGTTATGAAAGTGTAGTGGTTTTTTTTTAACTTTATGCCTTATAATCCGTTCCCATTAAGACCCACTCTCCGCCGAATTCTAGAGATATTGCTACTTGAGAGGCGGGACTCAACGCCGCGCTTTGGCTCGTTACCAAAACGAGGAAATAAAATATAAAATATTTTCTTGAGTAGAAATCGAACCTACTGGCCTGACACTGCGAATGTTACAGGCCGAACCTGTAACATTTACAGTCACACATATATACCCCTGCGCCATGACAGGCCTCTAAAAAGTATTTTATTTTCAGAAAAATATATACATATGTACAAATACGAAATACTTACAAAGTGCTTAATTTAATTGAGTTATCTTTAAATGAAATACCGAAAACAATCTTTCAGTTAATGAGCTTGTCAATTATACTTTTAGGACGAATTAAGTATATTTTATATATAAACATATTTGTTTGTATAATCTTATTCGAGTGGCACAAAGTGTGAATGCAAAGGCGGCTGGTTGTGGGTTCGATCCCCCCAATTAAAATATAAATATTTTAATTTTTTTACTCTGGTGTCGATCATCATCATCATGTAATGCCTCTAGAATTCGGCGAAATGTGGGGAATGGAGTGTCTTAAGACTAGGTTCCCTCTGCCTACCCTATTTTGTGCGGTATACAACGTGAAGTAGATTTTTTAAAATTTTTAATATAACTTTAGGAAAGCATATTATTAAAACAAAAATTAATTTTTATACAATGTTTAAGCACTAAACAAAGTTATAAACTCTAACCAAAAAGATTAACGTGCTGGCTTCCCAATTCTGTATTAAGAAACTTAATGAAAGGGAATTAGTAAAGTTTATATCTCTTTCCTATTCAACATCTCTTGTATTGTAAATCCAGTAAACTGTTATCTTCTGTTTAACGGCGTTCGCTATTTTAGAATAAAATGCCCAGAACGATAATATCGTCTTAACGACGTTTCGTTAGAGATCATTGCTGTTGTTTACATAAAGGAAGTCTTACTCCTTTGTCTGGAAACAATATAGAGAAAGTATGTCGTAATACGAATTACTTTGTAGAACTATTAACATTTTCCATTTAAAGTTGTTTCTTAAGGAATTTTAGTTGTCGCGTCGTGTTAGCTTGTGGCTTGAAGCGGTGTTAGGTTCATTAAATATAACAACATAGCTATTTATTACTATTGGTTGTCACTCATTTTATAAAAGGAAGTGATAAACTAGAAAATGTATCTTCAGAATTTTTTTACAGTTTCACGCGGTATCCCGCAGAGGGCTAAAGCACTCTTCGCCTTTATTACGTTACCAGAAGTTGAAATGAAAATATTAATAAATAATAATTCATTCCCGAGTAGAGATCGAACCCTCAACCTTTCACGTTTACTCACATGCTTGTGCCACTGCGTCAATGCGCAAGCGGCCTCATAAACATAATGTAAATAAACTAATAAATCAGCTTCACGCTATTCCCGCATAAAGCAGGGTAGGCCGAGGGAACCTAGTAGTGTTATGCCACTCCATCTCCCACTCTCCACTGAATTTATCGAGGCATTGCGTGTGAAGTGGGAGAATTCAACGCCATATTAATAAATAATCATCCATTCCTCCGAGTGGAGATCGAACCCACAACCGTCGCACCCTGCGCAACGACGGCCTCAACTATTTTATTTATACCAAGGCAGCCATCAAATCTGTGGGAAAGCGATAGCATGAAAATGAAATGTTAATTATAGTACAAGGAATAAGTAAACAAGGCGGACACCCGCGTCGAGGTTTCTACGTATATTTATTTCTAGGTATCGATGTTCCAGCGTGCGTCGGCATCATGCGAAACGTTTTTTTGAGTGATGTCACAATTACTGTTTTTTTGTAAGGTATACCGTGCGGCGTTAAACGCCTCATTTAGTCTGATTGAGCTATAGAAATATATACGAGTATGTAGGTTTTACAAAAAAATCCAACAAATACCAATTTGATCTTACAACTATAATGTTTATTTAAAAAAAATAAATGATATTTTTTACAGCTTCACCTAGAAGAAGTGTCCTAATACTCCATTCCCCACTTTTCGCAGATTTTTTAAGACATTGCATGTTGAGTGACGGAGCACAACGTTGCGCTATGTCTTGTGACTAGAGCGAGAAAATGAAAATATTAAATAATTTATCTTCTCAAGTGAGAATCGAACCCACAATCGGCGCCACTGCGCTACGACGGCCTCAAATAGTATGATAAAATGTATCAAATTTTATTATTTTTTTATTTTTCCGTAGATTGTCTTAGGTTTATTAGAGTTCAAGTTTGAATCTTTTTTCATATTTGACGTACCCGCAGAAAAAGAACATAAGGAAGTGGCTTTATAAACAATTTAGATGAAATTGAAGACTTACTCTGAAATTTATTCTTGGCTCCAAGTTAAATATTGTGGTTTTATATTGAACAATATATTGAAGTCGTAAAACTTATTACCTCTCAACATAAACCCTCGAAGGCTGCGGTCACGAGTTGGTGGCTATTTTTATCATTAATGTCAAAAATGTATTAAAATATCGTAAATTTTAGAAAGATTATTGTTTATAATATCAAATTAACACCTTTCTTTAGTTGCTAATACTAGAGAATCGCAATAAGTGGTATAATTTTTTTTTTCAAATAAAAAAATATTTATGTATATATAATTACCGTTAATCGTGAGGCCGGTCGTGGCGCAGGGACACGAAGTGTGACTGTTAAATATACTGGTTGTGGGTTCGATCCCCATCGAGGAGATCCGATCGAGATGAAATATTTACTTACACTTATTTATATTTCCATTTCTTCGCTCTGGTGTCGAGATAAAGCGCGGTGTTGAGTTCTGCCATTCAACACGCAATGTCTCCAGAATTCGGCAGTCTTAACACTAGATTCCCTCTGCCTACTGCTGTGTGCAGGATACAGCGTATAGCTGATTTAATTACCGTTAACTATTATTATATTGTAGGGCAGAGAGAATAAATTAAAATGAAGTAAAAAAAGTAATTTCACTGAGTACTTTATATCACAGGAAAAATAAATAAAACTACACGCACACATTAATTTCGGATTTATTTATTTAGAATCCACGTTTGTAAAGTTCCAAACTTACACATAATGTTTGTTTAAAAAAATATAAATATGGCTAAAAAAGGACAGTCCTGCACGTTGTGGCTAAAATTAAAGAAAATTAAACTGTATTTAATTAAAGTTAAGTATCGCAATCACATTCTCGTAACAGTCAAAAAATCACAAATCGATAAAACATCCTACCTGAGCGTGTTAAACGTAATTCCACTATAAATAATAACTTTAACATTAATTTTTAATAAAGAATAGATATACTAAATATACAATAATTGTCAAAAGAATAATATTCTATCTACAATATACAGGTAACAAACATTTAACTATGTACATTTTATTCGGACTAGTTCACGGTCGTAATAGAAGAGATTTTTAATAATTTTTTTTTTACAAAATTTTTTACAAAAGTGAACACCGAAGATCGCATTTTTGCAATACAACATTTATTTTAAAAAAAATATTTAAAAAAAAAGCATCTGTCAAACAGAATAAAGTGAAATAGTTTTTGAAATTTTCAAGCTTTCGTATTTTTAAATTTAAATCGACTGTCATAAGTATGAAACATAATGTGTTGACTCGGCGCCAGGTGCCGTGCGTCTACGGTAAAATCTCTCTAATGCATGCAATAGAGATGCTGTAACACTATCCGCGTTAATGTTTTATAGATTCAAATTGCTTCCTTCATAAGAGATACGGACCATGAATTTTAATAAATCATATTTGTTACCTCCCACAGTACCGAAAAAGAATATGATAATATAGTTAAAATCAGATCTTTTTATTTAAAATTTAATTTTTCGAGGGTATATATAAGTTTTTTTTACTAATAATTGAAGTTATTAATGCGAAATATATGAGGAGTTCACTTTTATATATAATTGCGAGTGAAATTCAAAATTTCACGTGTTACGTCACCTACACACTAACCGTTTATGTACATGCGGCATACCGCATAAAGCTCTCTTAAAAAGTTACAAAATTTTTTTTAACATATAATAATTAACCTATCTATTTGTTTATATACAATTATTGCTATGAAAAATTGCGCTCAAAACGCATCAAACACCATCAAGTGGCTTATTGCCGATACTTATAAAATACAAATTAAATGCAACATTCAACATTTATACTCTGTTTAAGGGAATGTCAAAATGACATATTGAAATAGTTGGCGGTTTTTTTTCTAAATATATATTTTTTTGTGTTAAAAAAAGTTTATAATCAATCAATATATTTTCCAAATTATAATAATTTGTCTATTAACATAAATTAATCGGTATTTAATAAAAATACAGATATTGCTATTTCGTATCGGTTAAACAGAGAATAAATTGTAGGTATTAGCAACTAATACTATAACATGATTGGTTTTAACCATGATATGCTTTCATAATTGATGAAAGTGTCTACGAAGCTGAAACAATGTTAAACTAAATATTCACATGTTCAATTATCAAAATTGGATTAAAAAAACTTTGATATTGTGTTAGTAAAAAGCCTTAATAAATAAAATAAAAAAAAGACAAATATGAATTTGTATAGGCCGTAATATTACTTATTATAGTTATAGACACTTTTTGTTCAAAAGATTATCTTATTAAAGTCGAGGCTCTCTTACGTAATACTAATACGTTTTAAAGAGTGAACTTTATAGTAGCAGTAAATGCACATTATAGTAGCGTAACTTAAAAGTGATATTATTCAGATAATTCAGTCGTGTAGTTTATAAACTGATTGCTATTAAAATTGTATCTATTTATAATTAATATATTAAAAGACATGAATTCAACTATAAAAATAAAATATAAAGCTGATCAGACGTTTACCTCAGTCTTATATCTAAAAGTATTAATGTCGTAAATATTTAGGACACCTATTGGAGTTTCACCATTTATATTGGCAAATGATATATTTAACTATTGACTAAAATATCTATTCAAATATTAAATACATTTTACTTTAACGTCAAAAAGATCCGTATAAAATTAAAGGAAAAGAAAAACGGCAGTCGAGTTGTATCACTAAATATTTAGGCCTTCCAAAAAAGTTCTGTAAATTAAAAATTACGAAAGGGTATTTAACTATATAGTTAATATATTCCCAGTAACATTTAGAATACTCTTCCTTAGTTCACAAGGTGTTCTGATCAGGAGGTTCGTAGTCAGTGGACGAGGCGGGCGACGGCGGCTGGTACGCGCGCGCCCGCGCTAGCGTCTATGCTAGCGCGGGCGCGGCGGCCCTCGCTCAGGGACGGTGTGGGTGCGCTGAGCTCAAAGAAGAACTACTGACACCAGAATCGCTGCTCTTTTCGGATGCACAAGGTTCGCCCCCAGCAACAAATTTAACAACATTTAACTTGTGATCAGACTCACAAGTGTCGTCCCTCGCGCCTCCTGGTAGCCCGCCGCTGCGCACGTTGGTTTTCTCTCCAACTGTGCCAGGGTATCGCTCAATTCTGTCACATTCAGCGTCGTCAGGCTGCCGACGTCTAATAGACCGTTTCGCTGTCGGAGCCGGCTCGGGTGGACGGTGCGACGGTTCGTCAGTCCTGTGGACGAGTGGTGAAGTACGAACACGGACTCCACCTACGCCTACTCCCGCTTCGTAGCAACCGGAATCTCGAGGAAACTGACGTCGACCAAATGGTGAATCACCTCCCTCTGAGCTGGAGCCACCGCCCTCTCCTTCACCTTCGCCTTCGCCACCTAATTTAATAATTTACACTACTTTATTTATTAATAATGTAAATTTTGATTTTAAGCAAAATATTAATTATTTAATTTTTGTAAAAGATATACAGAGCAGTTTAAAATATACTCGTAAAGTGATAAGTACGAATGTGTTTAACATTAATTTATATTTTTTTATCAAATTATGGATAAATAACAATTTACAAATATAACATTACAACAACAAATATATCATTTTAACAAAAGAAAAATCAAAATTTTAAACTCACATTCAAGCTGGTGCAGCAATTGTACAGCGGCAAGGATACGCGTACGATGGTCAGGAGTCATGATCCCCAAATAGTCCAAGTCAGAAGGTTCAATTTCTTTGAATAGCTCTATATCTTCGTAGCCATTACGTGAGAAAGCAACCATATATTCAGGTAAATCTATTCTTCTTAATAGTTCTTCGACTGTTCTTGGCCTTGTTTCCCAAAGTCTTTCACGACTTTTGCACCATTTAGATGATCTTGACCTCATAGTATCTCTTTCAGATAGCACCTCAACATTAGCAAATTTGAAATTTCCAACTTTATTATTCAAAACACCGCGCCAAATCCCAGAAGCGTTCATATTTATAACTTCTATAATATCTCCTTTCTGTTAACAAAATAAATCATAAATAATGGAGGTAAAATTTCATAAATAATTTAACATTATTTTATTCAAGGGTTCAATTACTATAAAACAAGCATTTCATGCGTGGTAAATGAGACTTATAACGCTTGACCGATTTAGATAATACCTATTATTTCTAGAAACATAAATTATTTAAATA
This sequence comes from Heliconius erato x Heliconius himera, assembly GCA_013421005.1. Classification (NCBI taxonomy): domain Eukaryota; kingdom Metazoa; phylum Arthropoda; class Insecta; order Lepidoptera; family Nymphalidae; genus Heliconius; species Heliconius erato x Heliconius himera. The sequence goes on along the minus strand of JAATLQ010036146.1, from coordinate 62,135 downwards.
TATAAATATTTTTTGTTCTTTACTGTACTTCTTATCCGGAATCTAGTTATGTAATATTTGAAAAGTTAATAAATGACTAACTACCTTATATTTCAAGGCATCCTTCTCATAAATGTTGGGCATGTAATCCACGAGTGCACGAGCGCGGCACAGCATTTGCGGTACGAGCAGACTCCGCCCCGCCGGACTTAATTCTATGTTTTCTTCTGCCGAGAGAGACGAATGATTACTACCGGCACGAACCAATGCCTGGGTGCCTGTACATAAATATGAGTTTGCTTAGAGGCCTAAATAACAAGTTATATCTAGCCAAAATGATCAATGAAATTTAAATACCTGTCACACATTAACTCTGCTATTCTTGCTGTTATTTAAAGCTTATTAATTAGTAGGAAATTCAAGATTAGCTGTTGGGGAACAATATATACATGAGATCTGTGACATAAATAATGGGCATTATGGTACATAGAAAGGAAAGACAAACTTATTTACAAATATTTTTATATTACACAGACAAAAACTTAATAAATCCACTCACTACTGCCTGAGCCGCTGGGAAGACTTTCAAAAGAACTATTAGAACATGGAAACGCTTGATCGCCACTTGTGCGTCGGTCGGAGGGTACGTCTGGCCCCCTTTCCTGTCTTAATCTTGATATTTTCCTTTGAACATCTTGCCGGAGCCCTCTTACTTTGCCCGCTAAATTTGAAACTCCTTCACATTCTTCGGCTGACTGGAATTATGTATAAAACACATTAGACAGGAAGTGAAATCAAATGCAACTTGATGTTTTTAAATTTTATTAAGGTAATGATCCCAAAGTTAAGGTAATTTGCTGTTACCTTATGTACAGTTGCTATATGTTGTGAGTCTGTTTCGCTTTCTTGATCTTCGTAATCCGAGGACGCCGGTGATAACGGATCGATGCCTATCCGATAGCCTGACATTTGCCTGTAACCTCTTCTACAGTCTCGTTCCGAGCGGCTCGACTCTAGCGAGATGGCGGATAACCGCGAGCCTATAGATTGTATATCGGACGCGGCGTAATCCCCGCTTTCCCTATCGCGCGCTGTCCGCAAGGGTATCACAGTGGTGGGGTAGGGGCCGCTTTGTGGGATTATTAATCCTCTCCGCGGGGCCCTCGCTAAACTTATATCTCCAGCGGTTCTCAACGATATAACTCCTTCGCCTCTCGGCTCGTTTCTTAGATTTAGGGTAAAACATACACGTCCATTTTGAAAAGAAGCGGCTGGAGCACCACCTCCCATTAGAAAATCTTCAGGATCACTTTCGTATGGCGGTTCGTCATACCAATGCCCTCTACCAGAGAGACCTCTTGCCTCGTCGTCATACATGTACGTGTCGTCTGTAAACGAGTCCTCAATTAGGCTTGCAAGGCGCAGAATTTAAAAGTGCAAATAAAAATATACGTGCTAACATAATATTGAAAAAAAGTTTACCGGTTAATCCCTCCTACAAAGTGGCGCTCTCACTGACAACACTGCGTATAAGCTGTTTACGAACATCGGCAAGCCGTGCGTGGTTGATGCAAAATATTTTAAAACAACATGCATAACAGCATTTTGTCGCAAATTAAATATATATTCTTTTTTGTTTGGATGAAGATGAGTTCACTAGCGTTTGCCGCAGTTACATAATGCAACACCTTTATTGGCAATCACTTTTTATATGAGATACGAGTTTCCTCTCTTGCAATTTTTCTTTTCTTATTTGTATAAACAATTATAATATGATTGATGGAAGATGCACATCGAAAGCAAACCGAATGAATGATGCCGGACGATAAATCAATACACATTATCAATAATAAGCATTCCGCAACGATGACCAATAAATTAAGTGTCAAAACATCGTGCAAGCAACATGCTGTAGTCATTATTCTCATCTAGAAGCTTCAAAATTTTGACTTTTTCATATATAATATATACACAGGAAGTAGTTGCTAGTAAAAAAGCGCCGAAAACAAATAAAAATAGCTTTTTTAAAAATAAAAACATGAACAAGTCAAAATATTACAAGTCTTCTAGATGTAAAACTTGGTTCTAAAATAGTAGTAATATTAAGAATTATGTCATAATAATTGTAACTGTTTCATATTTTATTGCTAAAGATATTGCTCATAAATGAAAAGATGGCTTTAAGTAGAACATTAAATTTGATATTTTGTAGCTTCTATTAACTTTTGTTCATATTGTCGTTTATAAAATATAAATTGAACCATTTTATTATGCAACTACTGTAAGTTAAGTTATTTCTGTAGTTGTTTTTAAATAATGAAAAATAAATAATTAAATATAACTCTATTTTTGTATATTTTTTTAAGAAAAATCAAAAGAGTTTCGCTTTTTTGGTCCTTATAAAATAAGCCTTATTGAGATTAATTGTATATTAAAATTTAATGGTAATTTCAGTAATATTTACATAATAACAATTCCAATGAGACTCAGTAAATAAATAGTCAAAGCGATCGATACCTCCGAACGGGCCGCGTACTCCATCTCGTCCCATGTTCATAAGACCGTGTCTAATATCTCGTAAAATCTGAAACAAATACGATTATTTTACTTACAACACCTAAAATGGCCGCACCTAAAATTAAATAGAAATATTTATTCAATAACAATTTATAGAGATTTTTTTCAGATTCACACTGTATCCTGCAAATAGCAGGGTGGACAGATGGAACCTAGTGTTAAGACACCCATAATAATTCATTCCCTCGAGTGGAAATCTAACCCACAACGCTTCACACACTTGTACCACTGCGCCACAACGTCCTCGTATTTCAGATATTATTAAAGTAAAATGTTCGGATATTTTTTATTAAATCCCTAAACATAAAAAACGTCGACATTATGATTTAGGCGTTAACTCAACTATATTTCTCGGTAATGAGATTATAATTTTAGGCCAAAGTAAGGTATCTGATTTGCATAATCACTGAATGCTGAAGCTCAAGCGATCATTGAGTTTATTTGCCGGAATTTATAATAAAAGGGGTAAATATTCAAGGCTTTACAACCCATAATTTCATTTTCAAACGTAATGAATAGTATATAAATATATTAATACGTTATATACAAATAAATGTTTTATTAAAATGTTGATTATATGTTCCTTTGATAAATATTAATAATTTGCTTAAATCTTTAAATGAAACATTTATACTAATCTGAGTTCCACATTTATATACACAATGTATGTTAGCACATGTATATTAAACTTTTTTTTCAGCTTCACGCTGTATCCCGCATACAGCAGGGTAGACAGAGGGAACCTAGTGTTAAGACACTTCGTACTCCACTTTCTGCCGAATTCTGGAGGCATTGCGTGTTGAGTGGCAGAACTCAACGCCGCGCTTTGACTCGTAACCAGAGCGAAGAAATAAAAATATAAATTTAAATAAATATTTAATCTCCACGAGTGGGGATCGAACACATAACCAGTAGATTTTACAGTCACACTTTATGCCCCTGCGCCACGACTGGCCTTACAAGTATTACTGTGTTAGGATATGCACAAAAGTTATTTAAATAAGAACATATCTTCGTAATATATTTGTTTAAATATCAAGTTTATTTAAAATAATACACATAACAAATTAATCATCGAAGCCGTGGTGGCGCAGAGGCTAAGCGCGACGGTTATGGACTCAGTTCTCACTCGGGGGAAATATTTATTTGTTATCATTTTAATAGGCGTTGAGTGCCCACACTTAACACGCAATGCCTCGAAAAAAAATTGTGGAATCTGGGGAACGAAGTGTCTTAACACTCCCTTTACCCATCCTGTTACACGCGTCAAAAAGCGTGAAACTGAAAAAAAAACAAAAACTAATAAAAACCATTGATAATTTCATAGGTTCATAGTTCAAATCAATCCTCTTTTACGATTCAAAAAAAAAATAAAGCAACCACAACCACCGACGTGTTTTCGCCGTTGTATTAGCGAACGCCTGTATAAATATTCACAGGCTGTAATAAAAACGACCACTTTCACGTAAGTAGAAAAGTATTGAACGTTAACTTAATTTATGCGCGTTCTGTTAGAGCCGACACACCAAGCAAACGAGGGATTTGCGAGAATCCAGCAAATGAGAATTCATGTCAGGGATAGAGTGGGATTTTGTAATCATTATATTATGATTATATTAATGATTATAGTTTTAAAAATCGTATTTAAAGTTGTACAGTCGTTTTCAAAAGGAACATATTATTTTTGGTTGAGTTCTTTAAAGAACGATTCGTAATTGATATTTATTTAAATAATGTGTAGCTTTCCATAATCTTAAGGAAGATAACGTTGTATTAAAATAATATGATAAAGTAATTTTTATTTAGTGGTTTAAATACAGCAATTTCCTTATTTCAGCATTCAAAAAATGTCTTTAGCAATAACTGTTAAATGAATAAAAGTTAATGCTTACAGTTAATTATTTGAAGTTAATCATTCTTGTATTTGAGGTCACCGTAACTAGAGAAAATTGATTATTACCTCTATAAAACTTCAATCGACTTCATGACGAGTTTCATTTTCATGTCAAATATACCACAATTACAGTAAAATGAATTTTAAGCGCACACATTAAAGTCGATTTTCCTGAGAAATCTAAAATATTTAGGTCCATTTAATATTCCCGACTGTAGATTTACGAGCGAAACGTACTCGGTGAAGGGCTTCCAAAGTTTTGTATGGAAGCGATACAACTGCTTTTAATAAGCTTAGCTCTAGATTAGGGCACGATTAGCCGAAGGCGCACGCCCATGAAATCACAAGATTAAAGGCTCTTTTACACTACGTAAATTATTCTAATGTGAGTGCTAAATCACTACGTTTGCTTATTTCAGCGTGAAAGACATTCTAAATATATAAATCGACTGTGATAGCGAATAAAAAAGTACGTGCGTCTGTGTGTGTGATCAGGGAGTTTTTAAACTGCTCTGGAAATTTATAAAGTATTACCTCTTCCTGTTCCCTCGCTAATTTATCTTTTTTCTTCATAGCTTCCTGAACTTTTAACTGGAACAAACACAAGCTCATTAATCATTTAGCTACTCTGGCTACTTCTACAAATTACATAAAGTAATGGAAACTGAATGTTTGAGTAAGGTCGCAGAGAAAAACGATCGAGAAACTTCTGATTTATATACACATAATACGCATGTACACAGCCAAATTAATAATGCGTTCTACGCGATAGTTAGCATTTTCTAATAAATTAGCGGTTAACCAAGATTAGAATAAAAACATCTTTAATAACCATAAATAATATATTTCTACAATTCTACACAACGAATTGTTAAAAACCTGGCGTAGCTAAATGCAAATACTATTTTTTGGCAATGACAACCCAACGAATTAGATACAAAATACAAATATATTAGGACAACACAAAATTAAAAAAAAAATATCATGCTGACACAAAAAAATGTCATGCCGAAAAAAATGTTCGTGCAAAATCGTGCTTTTCAAACCGCTACAGACAAGTGCAATGCGTGCTGTCAGTTGTTTATAATACAAAATACGTTTTTTTTATACAATAGATAACATTTAGATATTAAAATAGGCAAATTATATATGAATAATAGATCCACCTCCTTTCTTTGAGCATACCAAATGGAAACCAAAAATGTAGGCAATGTAGGAATTTTGAATTTTGAATTCTGTTACAACTCTGTTGGCAAACGATATGACTGAACATAGCCCGGTAAAATATTGTGATAATGGAAAAAAATAACAATTAAAATTTATGTTATAATTTTTATACCTAATAAATAATAGTAATCTAAACCTATTTATTAATATTTCAAAAAATGTAGTCAATTATGTAAACTAATCAGGTACCATATTTTTATGTTTCTCTATTTAGGTACATTAAATAGAATCTTTCTGACTAAATAACCGTAGTATTTCAAAGTAACTCCTTTTTTTAGAATTTCCAACAGTCAAAGAATCAAAAAAATAAAAACTAATTATAAGTTATTATTTTTTTCCCTCAAACTTTATAGAATTTTACCTGGGCTATATTATATTATATTGTAATATATATAAATTTATTTTTTTAAAGCTATTTATTTTTTTAACTTTGCGGTATTATATAAAGATACGTAATTCAACATCAAATAGATGAAAATATATTTACAACCCCATAATAATAAAACTTATTTACGTAGTAAAATATAGGCGAACGTATACTGTGAAAAATTTAAGAAGTTTGCCGTCCAGAGCGTAACAGAAAGTTTTCCTGCGCTGATAGTTTGAGAGATACTGCGTAGTTGATATAAAATACACCTAACGAGGCCATAAATTGTATAGTAAGTTGGCTAGTTTTCAATGACTAAATAAATATATTACCCCCAATTCAATTAGAAATGTTTCGTTTACTTTCCTTATCAACTTTTTAAATTGACACAGATTCTCTCAAATATATTTCATTGCAGGAAAACGCTGGCTCACCCTATGTATAGTTTCTTCGAAGGTGTTTGGTTGGGCGGCACTCATTTGAAAGAAGCGGAGGCGATCATAGTCTCTGGGGTCAACCATGGACCTCAAAACGGTATCTGGGCCAGGGCCGAGGCCCAAGCCACTTTGGAGCACGCTGTCCGGTGTGTCAACCTGGAGGAAAGGTAAATATTATCACACGAGTCCCCTATCGGGAGACTCCAGTACGTAGAATATTAAATGAACACATTATGTAACATTTTCGAACACAGTATCAGAAGAATTTATGTTTTAAATCTTCTACACTATGCAAACTAAATACCTTCTAAATCAATTGCTTAAAATATCTAATGATGTTTATCTATTTAATCTAGCTTCTGTAATCTAAAACACAAAGACAAACAATTTAGCTGAGCCTTGAAAATTTTTAAACTGTTAAATCACTGTGATTTTTTCAAAGTAAATATAAATTTCAGTCATTTATCAATAACTGTTAAGTATTTTTCTTGCTAGGTCTACTCTCAAATATAGTTAACGGAGTTAACTTTGAACCAGCGAAACTTTTACACAAATCACGGTCTGACCGTTGTATGATAAATTATGCAAAATTACAGAGATTGTGGATTATTAATTGTGCTTTTTGTATTTATGAAAATATTATTTATATCCGCTTAAACATAATTGATTCGAAACCTGAGCGCAAATATTTAATGTATTGTGTTACGAACAAACTAGATGAATTAACGAAGCTGACGTAATCACATTAAATATTAAATAATTATAAATATTTAAATGAGTATTTTACACCATTACATTTTTTATGAAATTGATCTGAAGTTGAATCCACTGAACAGCAGGGTACGCAGAGGGAACCTAGTATTAAGACAGACCGTTCTCCACTTTCCACCGCTCGAGGATTGCTAGTTATATCTATATAAAGCGATTGAAAAATATTATAATTTTTTTATTAAAAAATTAAGCTAAGAAAACAATTTAAAAACACGACGCCATAAAACAGCAAAAATAGATAAGGCAAAGATATCCACAATGGTATGAACGTAATGACAATGTATGTGAAAATGATAGGACTATAAATTTGGAACGAGTCCGAGTACGGTTCCGGGTCCGTATAGAAGCGGTCTTTGTCGCCGTCACATTATTCCCTTATCAAGTGCGAAGCTAATGGGCGTGCTTTGTACGACCTATGATTAATCGATCTGAGCCTATAAAATTTCATTGTGATGCAGATATCCTTAGCGTTTTTCGCTAAGTGAGAATGATTTATGATGGTTACCTTGTAAATATTGTTCTAAATATAAGACAGTCTTGGTGTATGGGCACAGGTTGTGGTTTATTAACGTGACAGGTGTAGTAAGTTCGATTTTCACTCGAGTGGAATATTAAATATTTAACATTTATAAAATTTGCTCTGGTATCGAGGCAAAAGTCATAAAACATCTATATCAATACTGTCTTTCAATATGAATTCATGATCCATAACTTAAATGTAATTGGACCATACTTTGAGTTTTGCGAATTATTCCCTACACAACAAAGGATATCTGGACAAAGTGAAGCCTTTAAAGTTGCGCAACTACAAAAGTTATTCCTTGGGGCGCATTTATCACGTTTACTGTAGTAATATTTTCAAAGCTATGCCACCGACATAGATTATTTTCTTTGTACGTTAGCTACGTGAGTTTATTTGGGTTTGTTTTTGCATTCATATTAAAACTTGACTCTTATTTGAATGTTGCCAGGTCAAGACCAGTGTATGTAATTAAAATATGGAACAAACTGAATATGTATACTTTGATGTGAATATGAGGAACGTTTTTGTATGAAAAATTTCGTGTAAGCTTAATGCCATTAATAAATATTAAAAAGGGAACCAAAATATTTATGAAAATATATTTTTCTGTTTGTTTAGCTTTACGTTATATCTCGCATGTAGCAGCGTAGGCAGAGGGAGACTGGTGTTAAGACTCTCACTCACTATTGGGGCGCTACCCACTTTTCGCCGAATACTGGAGGCATTGCATGTAGTGTGGCGGAATTCAATGTCGCGATTTGTTTCGTTACCAGCGAGGAAATAAAAATATTAAAAAAAACATTTCCTGGAGTGGGAATCGAAACCACAACCTGTCAAGCTACACCTGTCAAGTTAGTACAGTCGCATTCTTGTGCCCAGAAGAATAAAAATTCTTAATGATGAAGGTTCATCATTTTGGCCTCCATTTCCAAAAAAATCGTCACAGCCCACCGTAAATATTTGATAAACATAAAGCAAATCGCCATAATCCGTCCAAGAAAATTCCTCGAGCAATCCATAAAGTAATCCTCTAATCACAGCTGGACAAAGCCCCAGAATAGTCGAAAAAAGCAACTTCTGACAGGACTAATCCTAAGTGCAACTTGCCCGATAAGGATTATACTCGCGCCCTAATGGCCTCCATCCCTTCTGCCAACAAACGGCTATAACTCAGGCGCCGTCTTGGCTCAACCGACTTAACTTTGGCAGCCGTCATTTCTCAACGGCGCGCGGTGACGTGCCCCTACGTCTGCAGATTAATAAATATGGGAGAACGTGGAAAAATGTAGCACTTAATTCGGTTGGGATGAGTTGCGTGTTCGGTGGAAGTTCATGAAGTTGGTCGTGTGATGAGATGCGTGTGAATTTTTTTTTTCAAGAGTTAATAAATTAGATTAGATTAGCTTCACGCTGTATCCCGCACACAACAGGGTAGGCAGAGGGAACCTAGTGTTACTCTGTTCCCCACATTCTGCCGAATTCTGGAGGCATTGCGTGTTGTGTGACAGAACTCAACGCCGCGTAAAGCGGGGCGCTCAACACCAGAGCGAAGAAAGGGAAATATACATTTAAATAAATATTTCATATCCTCGAGTGGGGATCGAACCCACAACCAGTCGGTTTTACAGTCACACTTTGTGCCCCTGCGACACGACTAAATAATCATATTATGTCCACTTTCATTCATACATATAATTTAAGAAAGAAAACGGCATCTCAAGATCAATCTCAAACTTGAGAGTAGTTTATAAATACGGACCGAAGTGCGTTAATTTTCAGTTTAAATAACACACGAAGTTAATATGTAATTTAAATATTAAAATGTCCTCCATCTGATTGAAGGTCGTACAGCGTTAGATTTCACGAATCATCACACAATTACGTCCCACTCAATGAAGACAGCATGACGTAATGCTGTATTTTATCAAAACTATACAAAGTAGCATAGTCACAAAAAATATATATAAGAGTATGATACTGAATAAAGAAATTCGTCGGCATATATATGTATATAGCATATTCTTACAGTACCTAGTACTGACTATAAAAACACACCTCCCCATCACTCCACGCACACTCCTATGTAGATCAACGTGTCTGAGTTGCTCCGTATCTCCGTAACAAGCAGACAGACAGACTAACAGTAGTAATAATCACCACTTAGACAAACTATTCCCCAACTACTCGCTCAGCCTAAAAAAACTGGTCATGTCAGAAACGTATACAAATGGGTTGCACGTCGCGTCATACTAATTGCTGCGAGTGCATGTCAAAGAAGGACCGGCGTCGCGCCGGATCGACATAATGGCGGATGGGGGAAGAGAATGTATGGAAAAAAGGAAGGCAGACGCCGAGCGAACATACTTTCGCTAAGATTCGGTTACGTTGCCGTTGAGGACGTTTTGTTTGCCCGTGAAGATATCGAGGTACTTCCCGTCCCATCCCTATTGTTTCATTTGCGGGGAACTTCGTTCGTTTTATGTGTTAATGGAAGATGGTGATATATCAGTGATGTGCTTTTTTGTCTAAGGTATCAGGATGTAATAATATTGTGTTTGTAATGATTTGGATATTCGTTTGTTTTTCTATCAAAAGATCAAAAAACATCTAATTGATTACAAGAAATATAAGAAATGTTTTAGTTTTTATACAACTAGGTAAATAGGTACTAAATTATTTATTATAATTCGTATTAAATTTTAAAAACACTAATACTATTCATAGACTAATTGTACTATAAGAAAATTACAGTCTTTGGTTTAAAAAGAAACAAATTACCAAAATTATACATTAAATTTGTCATCTAAGCTTTTCGTCTTCTCATTTCTTCTTAATTTAATTCACTATATATCTATATAAAATATTTGTAAAAAATATTTCTTAACTTAGCTATTTTAAATAAATATATATATATATATATATATATATATATATATATATATATATATATATATATATATATATATATATATATATATATATATATATATATTTATTTAAAATATATATATATATATATATATTTATATAAAAATTTCACACACGTAATATTATTCTATTCAACTATAGTTCAGAACAATGGCGGGCAAAGCTAGCCATATACAAATACAACTATCACTCGTTTGAACACACGCCGAAGGCTTTCGTCCTTGGAGGCCTTTGCAGTCTAAGACCAAAACTTCAGGACATGCTATATTATTCATGGGTGGACCATGCACAAGTTTAGCATTAGTAGCTCTATATTCTTCACACTCTTTCTAACTATAATAAATTTTACATAATATGTATTTTTACCTGACTCAAAGTTCTTTCAGATAAGACCTTAAAATGATTCAAAATAGTTTTCATAAGAGGAATTTATTTAGTCACATTTTACAGAATTGAGCAACAATTTTGGATGTTACACTCATGTGGAAATGTATATTTCTAGGAAGCATGCATTTTTTTATTTTTAACCAAACGTGAAAACTAAATAAATGTATAACTTTTCTTACCCTCTGTGGAGGCAGCTGTCTTGGACTGTGAGAATGTTTGGGCGAACAGGAACCATGTTTTTCTTTCCTATGAGATTTTAGGCCTCGCAATAGTCTCGAGAATGTTGTTACTTTCTTCTTAGCCGTACCAAGGCAATTGTCTAATGAATCAGATTTATTTACATTAAATGATAAAATAAAATGTGTGTGAATTTGGTAATAAAATAAGAAGGAATAGAAATATGGATAAATAGGATTATATGATTTTATACGAAAAATATTTGGAAAGGTTATTAATTATGTATAGTATAAAGAACTTAAATCTCTAAGTGTCACTGGATTTACATTAACTTGATTACGGAACCTCCAGACAATTGAGGCTGTAGACTGTTTTTCATTACTCACCGCTAGGAGGGAACTCGTAAAAATACGCGGAACGGGGGCTGAGACAGCTGTAACAAAAACATATATTTTTTAAATTTCACGCTTAAATATTACTACACGTTCAATTTTCATACGAGTGATTTTGAAAAATATAAAAGTACATAGTATGTTTAATATTCATCTACATAATCTAATGATTATTGATGATGATCTTTTCTCCACGTTTATTTACATTACATATTAACTGCCAAAAGGAAATGCGACACCTTGTCTACAGGCTACCCTCCCTATTGTAAAGATGACAATTAGAATGGAACCCACAACCGGTTGCTTTAAGTCAGATACTCTTACAGGTATGTCACGACGGTATTTACTGGTATTATTAATATTTATTATAAGCAACTATTCAATATTAATGTAAACTTCACGTTTTTACCACATAAGAAAGCGGAGATAACCTAATGTGAAGACACTTCATTTTCCGATCACCACACTTTGAGTTATCAGCACGGGAAAATAAAATAATTAAAATATAAACATTCCCCCGATTAGAAACGACCCACCCACGCCGCGTTAGTAGTCAGGCACCGTTCCACTGAGCCACGGTGGCCTATAGTAACAGTTTGAACCTTTATGATAAATCTCTTCAAGGTAGATGAAAAGTAGTAAAAACTAAGGGTTACACCCTTCGTCACTTTTTGATATACATCGCTCTCTATCATCAATCTATTTTTTGTTTGCATTTTTTTGTAAAAATATATTAGACTTATGTATATACTTATACAGCGACTCGCGGCATGGACTGCTTCAAGTACACAATTATTTATTCACTAATCTGGATTACTTTCGCTGTCTAATAATATTATCATTTTAAGGACAATATCCACACATTAAAACAATATTTTTTCGTAAATTTGTCAAATTATTTTTTATTTACAAATCAATTTAAGTGAAACACAATAATATGCTAAATGAGAATGTTTCTGTCTTCCATGTACTGACAGCGATCAGTTACAATATTATTATATTTTTACAGATATAGATTAAAAACTGTTACGATGATTTTTTTTAACAAGTTAATAATAATTTACGCAATAGCTAAACATGGAAGTATAGCAGATGAAAATATCATAAAAATCATTCATATTTAAGGCCATAGTATATCAAAGGATTTGTTAGTTTCTTCAATGAAATCAATTCTATATTTTACGAAGGCTATATTCAAAGTCACGATTATTAAGGAATTTTAACATCGACTTAATAAATTCTTATTGAGCCGTGTATCCGTGTTTGTAATTAATTTTATTAAACAAAATTTTAACGGAAATGACAAATTTTATATAATCTGTTTTACGCAAATCAAAATACATTTAATTTGGGGTTAATACTTTTTGCGTTAATTTTGGTTAGGTTTTTCCTACGATAAAAATTTGCCATAATTTAAAAAATTGTAACGCATGATTAATATTATTCTATATAAATTTTATTAAAATAAAATTTATGTATTTGTAAATATAATTATTTCCAGTCGTGGCGTAGGGACACAGTATGACTGTAAACACGACTAGATGTGGGTTCGACCCTCACTCGAGAAAATGAAATATTTATTTAAATTTATATTTCTCCACTCGAGGAAATTAGATATTTAATATTTTAATTTTTTCGCTCCGGTGTCGAGGCAAAACAACTTTGTGTTAAGACAATCCGTTCCCCACTTTCCGCCGAATTTTGGGATCTGGTCTTGAGTGGCAGTACTCAGAGAACTTCGTTACCAGAAAGAGAAAACGAAAATCTAAAATATTTCATTTCTTCAAATGGGAATCTAACCGATATCCTATCGTATTTACCTACAATCGCACGCTGGTGCCGCTGCGCCACGACTGGTCTCATAGTTCAATTAACACATAATGAATATGGGTAATATGCGCTATACATAATATTATCATTGGCTACCAACAAGCAAACGGTCTGTACACACAAAGATTCCCAGAACGTTATCGAATAACCTAAACAGTGCTATTAATATTGATTTCACTAAAGGACACACAGAACTGATTATAGAGCTCAAAGCAGATGGAAATGAATCAGTGCAGAATGAGCAGGTATAAGGTATTATAACCATTTATTACAACCACTACGGTGGGACCCCACAAAGGACAACAAATCAACACGGGCGCTATCGTATCGGTATATGAAGCGATGCAATAAATATTGATTTTCGGTCCAATTGAGTTCCCCGAATATAAATTTACGTGAGCAATCACATTTGCGAAAATCAGCGCGTACGGCTCTGAGCGGAACGAATGAATGAGCGACGTAAAAGGCGAAAATTAAAAAAATATACCAAGCGAAAGCGACGCTCACCACAGCCGCTAATTCCTTTGATTGAGTAAATCTATGATTGGATTTATTAATAAATATGTAATATGTTCCATTACATATTGGAATGTCCTATCAGGTGGATACATTATTTTTTTATTCCGCAAACAGCGGGATAGGCAGAGAGGACCTAGTGTTGAGAAACTCCGTTCCTCCGTTCTCTGATTTTCTCCCCAATTTTGGAGGCATTATGTATTGAGTGGCGGAATCCAACGCCTCGCTTTGTCTCGACACCAGAGTGAAAAAATTAAAATATGAAATATCCAATTTCCTCGAGTGGGGCTCGACCCCAACACCTCTAGCGTTTAAAGTCACACGCTAGTGCCCCTGCCTCACTACTAGCCTCAAGACCTCTGACCACAAGAACACATATAGGTAAATATGTACATATATTACTTACAAAATAAATATTAATCCGTTTGAAGCCTACATTAATCTTAATTGCATCGCGTCGTTCATGGTTTTAATACAAAATGAGGTAAAGATTGATGGTTTGTGTCAACCGTTCAATTTTATTTTATGCACAAAATTGCTTTGCGTTAGTAATTACGGCCGTTTGATGTATTATACACATATGCGGCATAAAAAATATAAGAAGCTATAGTTTTAAATTAGTTTTTAGTTTTAAATTATTTAATTCTGTGTTCAAGTTTAACAGTTTAACGCCGTCGGTCCTGGTGGTTATGGGTTCAAATTCCACACAAATGCTTTAAATCTCGCTGGTTCGTTTTAACAATTTATGGCATCTATCGTTGAAAATTATATTCGTGTCGAGATACCACAAATATAATTACTTATAGTTCTAATATAATTCTAAATTCTCTTCTAATTTAATATAATTCTAACAAGTTTATTAATAAGACCATAAGTTAACAAATACACAGAAATGTACAGAAAAAAAACCTCATATATTATTAGTTTCAATGGGAAAATAAATATAATTTACAGTATTACATGAAACATACTTGCATAGAACATTCTTATCCCGCCCATATAAGAAACGTGTTAACCTTCTCCAACATTGTCGGTCGGGTAATTGCTTTTAAAACAAGCAAGTAACTATAACCGGTTCCGATTTGAGCCACCGACGAGCCATAGCTTATAGAAATAGATAGATACTTAAACTTAAAGTGGACTCTATAACTATCATCTTCGTATAATATTTGCAAATTTCTAACTAACGTATTTATATTAAGCTTTATATTTTTAAGTGTTAACTACATTTCTTTAGATGTGTATTAACATATATATTGATATTCTAGACTGGCTTATTTTATATTTGTACTAAAAAAGGAGATCTAGAAGTGATTTCTTTGGAGACAAAAAGAACTAAGTCAGAATGTTAAAAATAGTGTCATTATTTTGTGGGAGTTCGCTGTTATAGTTATGCTTAATCTTATTGTGATTATGTTAAAAAACTGGCCAAGTCTATGTCGGACTCTCTCATCGATGGTTCTGTACCAATTTCAGGATTGTAGATCAACGGAAAGTAGGTATAACTTTTGAAAGCTTGCACATATTTTGAATGAAATGAACTACAATTATGATTTTCATTGTAAATTCTCTTTTTTTTACTTTTTACTTCTCTTTACCAAATCTGATAATTTTAGGCCAATGGGCCATACTATAGGTTTTGAATATATGGCTAATAAACAGAGCGTATCTAAATCGTGTAATGTTATGGTTGCATTGAAGTAGAAGCTTGATTTTCCTGTGCTCCAGGGGACCATAGACCTAAAGATTCGATATTAATTTGTGCTGGATGCCTTCACGCGATCTCTAGATAAATGATCTTGATAATAGGACAACGAAGTGATCCCATAAAGGCTTCGTTTTTACATACGCTACTTTTGAGGAACGGAACCCTAAAAAAATGTCAAATATACAATTTTTGTAAAATATAAACAATATAAAAACAGCCAATAAACTAACACCAATACAAAGCCGTTTAATATTATATGCTATGACGAAAGAAAACCAACGGGGAGCAGATAACGACATGAAGGTAACGAAGCATTGCGCATTTGTGCAGGCACTTAGATAAATCCAGGATTGTTGGAGCTTTTTCACGTTCATAGAAACAAGCTTAATTACCGATGATGCAACAAGGTTTATAGTGTTCAATAAAGATTAAAGTGAACAGATGTACATGTATATGTATTTGTATTTAAATATTTATTAGTTAAATAATTATTAGCGAAGGTACATTTTCTTATGAAGTTCAGAGGTTAGGACTTTAAGAAGTTGAGAGGCCAGTCGTTGGCGCAGGGGCAAAAGTATGTGATTGTAAACGCAACAGGTTGTTCAATTCCCATTCTAGGAAATATTTAATATTTTCATTGTTAAGATCAGCGTTGAGTACCGCCACTCAACATAAAATACCTTCAGAATACAGCGGAAATTGGGGGTATAGCGTGGTGTTTTAACACTAAGCTCTACCTATGTACCTACTGCTACCTACTACCTATTTACATGTAAATGTATACTTCTTTTCAGTTTCAGTAGCAGGCTGAGGGAAGCTAAGAAACCTAGTGTCAAGATACTCCATTTCACACTACCCACCGAATTAAATAAAGTATATTCACTGAATTGTAAATTAATAAAAAAAAACTTTCTTACATCTCACTACTAATTTAAAAAAAAAAACAAATCAAATCAGCTTCACGCTGTATCCCGCACAAAGCAGGGTAGGCAGAGGGAACCTAGTGTTAAGATACTCCGTTCACCACTTTCTGCCGAATTCTGGAGGCGTTGCGTGTTGAGTGGCAGAACTCAACGCCGCGCTTAGCCTGGACACCAGAGCGAAGAAATGGAAATATAAATTTTAAGTAAATATTTCATCTCCTCGAGCGGGGATCGAACCCACAACCAGTCAGTTTTACAGTCACACTTCGTGCCGCTGCGCCACGACTGGCCTCAACTACTAATGTTATGTTTAATAAAATAATTATTTCAGTATCCCCAATCACATAATGTACAAACATAATAATTATGCAAGTCCTTCATCTTGTTCTAGTCTCCTATCCAAAGTTTGAAAGTGTCCAGCGCTGCATGGGTAATCGAATTTGCAGATATGCCACTTCCTGACACCCGTTTTATAATTGGTCCGACTGCTATATTCGGTCTTTAATATCTGAGGACGTCAGCAGTTTAGCTCTATATGCGCTTAAAACTTAGACACAATTGACAGGGCGGAAAGTTATAGGCTATAGATAAAATAAAATATTATTTATTTTAATTTATATTATATTTCCATTTCTTCGCTCTGGTGTCGGGGCAAAGCGTGGCGTAGAGTTCTGCCACTCAACACGCAATGCCTCTAAAGTTCGTCGGTAAGTGGAGAATGGAGTGTCTCAACACTAGGTTCCCTGTGCCTACGCAACTGTGCCCGGGATACAGCGTGAAGCTGAATTATTATTTTTTTGTTGTTCTGTATGGTACCTACATGTAAATTGAAAATTTGTTTTGTTCTAATTGCCTATGTGAAGGCCTTTCAATTTGTAAAGATATTTAGTCATACAATCAACTCGTTGGCAACAAAAAATCTATTGAAATGGAAAAACTTAAAGCAGTCGGTAAATAATATGGCAAATGATAGAAAATCATAATCGTACTTTTTTTTCCCGACTGCTAAGGAAGGGTTATGTTTTTCGCGCGTATCTTGTATGTATGTAATATTCTTTATTACCTCATATCTCCAGAACCGCTGAACGGATTTACATAATAGAGGTATTGTTAGATTCTCAGGTGTAGCCCAAGTGTTCTTAGATAGGTGATGTTAAATAAAAACAATCATGGCGGCTGTGGGACGCCATTGGAGTTAGTGAAAAAATAAAATTTCGTTTCGAATACCACAATATGGGTCTCAAACTCAAGAGCCTACTACGAGGATTTCAAAAAGGTATATCATGATTATGATTACCATAATGAATTCTAACAAAAAAGTGGAAAATAAAAAAAATATTTGTAAAAACAAAACCCCGACTGCATAAAATTAAAAAGAAAATAAACAAGTCCAATAGTTAATTAGGATTAACAGTCGGGACCTATAAGTAAATCTTCAATCAAAAAAATCTTTACCGGGAACCCCGCATAATTTAAAGAGGTCCCGACTTAATCCTAATAAACTATTGGACTTGTTTATTTTCTTTTTAATTTTATGCAGTCGGGGTTTTGTTTTTACAAATATTTTTTTTTATTCTATTACTTCTTAAATGAAACTAGCAGATATATCTCATAGTACATACATACAGGAAACTAAAAACGATAAGTATTCTTACAATATAAGTTAAATCCCAATGCCCCAGTCTATTACTTGTTTTTCGCCGTTGCAGCGTTATCTCTCTTAGCTTGTTAGTAGAATTCAACGTAGTGTTAATTGACAGCTATTTCATACAGCTCTATAGAGCCGTATAGTGTTTTATTTCTTACATAATTATATTACATTAGTGTTTTCTTGTTTATAAGTAAGGAAGGGTAAAAAGTGGGTTCGATTCCCACTCGAGGAAATGAAATATTTCCTTTCCTTCGTTCTGGTAACGAAGCAAAGCACGGCGTTGAGCTCTGCCATGTCGCAAACGTCTGGTGAAAGCACATTGTCTCAACACTAGGTTCCCAGGTTGCTTTTGCCTAACTCGCTGTGTGGTATACAGTGTGAGGCTAGTAAAATAAAAAAAAGCAAAAGGTCCTAAGTATTATATTTACATAATTACTATTATAAATTGTTTCACATTTCATCACTTCTTCTCTCTTGGTAAAAATAAAATATAGAATAAAATATGATAATCTGTAAATTAATTTGAAAATATAAGATAACAATTTACTTTTTTTATAATGTTTATTTACCTTTTTCATTTTATTTTTTTTAATATAATTTATAACATCAACAATGTATAATTTACTTTGACGAACATATTAAACATGGTTACATCTTAACTCCAAGTACTGTATGTATTTATTTATCTTATTATAACACATATAGGTAGGTACCAGAGGATTAATATAACCTTCAACAAAAATAGCTCAAATTTACTTTTCGATAAAACATAAAGACACTGCAGATAATTTAAAGAACTTTTAAATAAGTTCAGGCCGTCGTGGCACATGTGCACAAGCGTGTGACTGCAATTCGACGGTTGTGGGTTCCATTCCATGGTAATGAATTATTATTTATGAATATTTTTATTTCTTCGCTCTAGTATCAAGGTAGCAATAGCTTTTCTATGATTATGAATAATATTTAAAAAATAAAATCAGCTTCACGCTGTAACCCGCACACAGCAGGATAGGCAGAGGGAACCTAGTGTTAAGGCACTCCGTTCCCCACTTTCCACCGAGTTCTGGAGGCATTGCGTGTTGAGTGGCGGAACTCTACGCCGCGCTTTGCCTCGACACGAGCGAAGGAATGAAAATATAAACGTAAATAAATATTTTATTTCCTTGAATGGGGATCGAACCCACAACCAGATTTTACAGTAACACTTTGTGCCCCTGCGCCACGACTTCCCTCATTATATTAAATGCAACTAGATAATAAGCAAGAAAAAAAATAAAAATACGTACTAATATTTTGTTAAAGAAGTAAAAAAAAAACTGCTTATACCTTTCATACAATAGCAAAGATACAAACCTACCTACACAACAGTTTATACTACACCCACCAATCGTTCAAGAACATTGTTGAGATGAAGTACTTTTGATATTGATGTTTATTTACGACACATGCGACGCCCACTTAAATAAAAATACTTAATGCCAGAAGCTATAAGTTAAAAACTCTAATCTTAACAATTTGTAATGCACTGGCAGCAAGTTGAATAATTTATCTAGATTTCTTCTTATCTAGGCCAGTCGTGGCGCAGCGGCACGAGGTGTAACTGTAAACCGACTGGTTGTGGGTTCGATCCCCACTCGAGGAGATGAAATATTTACTTAAATTTATATTTCCATTTCTTCGCTCTGGTGTCGAGGTTAAGCGCGGCGTTGAGTTCTGCCACTCATCACGTAATGCCTCCAGAATTCGGCAGAAAGTGGGGAACGGAGTGTCTTAATAATGGGTTCCCTCTGCCAACCCTGCAGTGTGCGGGATACAGCGTGAAGCTGATTTTTTTTAAATTCTTATCTAGATTCTTATTATCTCGTATTTGTTTGACATTTTGACAAATAATGAAAAAAACTAATTAGTTAAAGTTATATTTTATATCTAGAACTCATCTCATCATAGAATCTTTTATAAGAAAAGCTTTTTTTAGGTTCTCTTTGTATCCTGTATAGAAAAGGATAGTCAGAGAGTACCTAGTGTTAAGACACTCCCTTCCCATACACAACCTGCCGCCCCTGCGCCAAGGCTGGCCTCGAAAAGTGATTGATGAGAATATTGATAGTGTTATTTATTTAATTTTACCATTAATTTATTTGGCAAACCATTTTATTTCGACTAATCAAACAGTTCACCGCTACAAACATAAATTTGTCGCCGCCTTTTAAATAATTCAAATTATTATAACGCGTTAGAAATAACTACTACAAAGAGGAAACTGTTAACATAAATTACAGATAAAATAAAAGGTATTTCGAAGCAAAATATCAATTTACTCATAATCTATATAAAATTAAAGCACGCCACAGATTTTACGAGGTAATTCATTAGTCGGGCCAACTTGTAGCGGACCTAATTAGCATCAAACAACCCAGCGGAGGATGCGTAGGCGCAGTGACAAGGTAAGCTTCGCCTGATTTTCTGCATTTAAATTTATGGACATTGATTTTTTTTTATAGAATAAAACTGTTTAGATCGCTATATATGTTGTCATAATTGGTAAGTGTGTAACTAATAACTCCAGCTTCACGCTCTATCCCGCATAAATAGCAGACAGAAAAATAGCGTGTGCGTGTGTCAGAACTCAACGCCACACCTTGCTTTACCGAACTCGAACCCACAACCATCACGTTTTACAGTCAGACGCTTCTACTAAAAATAACTCAAAATTAGATTCGAATAACAGAGATATAGATATAGCCGTGCTACCTACATCAGCTACATCAATCGTTAGTATCTTGTTAAAACAAAATATTTTTTTTTTCAATTTTAGTAGGTAAAATTAAAAAATCTTTTACACGTACAAATACATCATTAATATTATATAATACATAACTTAATGTATTATTTAGTTAATTAAGTTTGATTGATATAATTTGGAGTAATTATAAATGTAAATGACACCTAAATGCTGTGATATATTAAGTTAGCATAAATATCAATCACAATCATCATCATTGAGGCCAGTCGTGGCGCAGCGGCACGAGGTGTGACTGTAAAACCGACTGGTTGTGGGTTCGATGCCCACTCGAGGAGATGAAATATTTACTTAAATTTATATTTCCATTTCTTTGCTCTGATGTCGAGGCAAAGCGCAGCGTTGAATTCTGCCACTTAATACGCAATGCATCTAGAATTCGACAGAAAGTGGGGAACGGAGTGTCTTAACACTAGGTTCCTTCTGCCTACCCTGCTGTGTGCGGGATACAGCGTGATGCCGATTTATTTATTTTTTTATCATCATTAACATACAGTATGTCAAACAGACTATTATAAACGGTATTTCATATGTATTTTTCTCTTTAATTGAACCCCGATATAGATTTTGCGTGAGCGTATTCGTATTGCAAAATATTACCGATACTTAAATGAATCATAGAACTTTTATCTATTTTCTACAAATAGATAAGCACCATATTCCTTATTTAACATGTGTCCAAGTATATATTATCGATTTTACTTATTAATTTGACATTAATAATTCCGTTGACGTTATCTTGTATCTGATTCACACTAAGAATCGACAGATATAGTTTCAAATAAAATCAGCTTCACGCTGTATCGAGCACACAGCAGGGTAGGCAACCTAGTGTTTAGACACTCTGTTCCCCACTTTCTACTGAATTCTGGAGGCATGGCGTGTTGAGTAGCAGAACTCAACGCCGTGCTTAGCCTCAACACCAGAGCGAAGAAATGGAAATATAAATTTAAGTAAATATTTCATCTCCTCAAGTGGGGATCGAACCCACAACCAGTCGGTTTTTCAGTCACACTTCGTGCCGCTGCGCCACGACTGGCCTCAAAGATATAAAGTTTCAGTTAAATAATTACTGCAACATCTTCTTCTTCGAACAAATATCTTGGATCGTTAATTTAAATTTATTTTACTGTTACGAAGAGATAATTAAAAGACCGAACGGGTTTCCCGTTGTAACATACGACCGTAAATACAATATGCTAATATTTTTTAATTCCAAGCGCACGATTTCTTTATAATTCCTGGTAAAAAGTAAAATATTTACTGTCAATAACAATTTCTGTGAATTTGAATGATTTCTTACATACGTAAAAGTCTTTGCATATTAATTTAACAACAAACTTATTTATATATCGAAATTGCCAAAAGAGATCTTAAAAATGAAATTGACTTAACGTTCGACACTCCGCTCCCTACTTTAAAGCAGGAACGGAGTGTCTTAACACTAGGTTCCCTCTGCCTGCTGTGTGCGGGATACAGCGTGAAGCTGATTTAATTTAATATATTTTTGTATTAACCTTTATTTCTCCCTTTAGGTTTAGTTTAAATATATAATGTAACGATGATAACAAAGCTGAGTTTTTATTAAACACCGTAATAATTCCATTTAACAAAAATCACTTTTTAAAAGTATATTATTAAACATAAAAATTCAATAGAAGATTTTTCACAATCTGGCGGCGCACTATAATTCTCCATCTTAGCTTCTGCTGTCGCCATTCGAACGTCTGATTTCAATTTAGATTAGGCTTTAAACATGCATCGTAAAAGCTTATCTAATAAGTACACCTGTTCAGTCAAAATATAAAACATAATATATTTCTATTTCTGTTTACGGATATTCTATTATATAATGTTGTTAGTCACTTACTTTATATATATTAAAGAGAAACAAAAATAGAATCAGCCTAAGTTAAATATACTTTTCGATTGTATAAGTAATATTTTTATTGCTTACGATTTAGTGATAAGTCACTTTCTCCTGTCGTGGCCGATGAGGCCAGTCGTAGCGCAGCGGCACAAGGTGTGATTGTAAAACAGACTGGTTGTGGGTTCGATCCCCACTCGAGGAGATGAAATATTCACTTAAATTTATATTTCCATTTCTTCGGTCTTGTGTCGAGGTTAAGCGTGGCGTTGAGTTCTGCCACTCAACACGCAATGCCTCCAGAATTCGTCAGAAAGTGGGGAACGGTGTGTCTTAACACTAGGTTTACTCTGCCTACCCTGCTGTGTGCGGGATACAATGTGAAACTGATTTAATTTATTTTTTTAACTAATATTTTTATTGCTTAGGATTTAGTGATAAGTCTCTTTCTCCTCTATTCTCTGCCTAATTCAGAAATATTATATAATAACGATAAAATATCTACATTACACTCATAAGTAGATACATATTTTCAAATAAGACTTCGTCCATAAATTCAGGCCGTCTTCATCCTACACGCATCTAAGAAGTAAGCAACATTTTGCAAAATATACACGCTAAGTATAAATTGAGTTCGTTCGAACTTAATAATAGAATAATAGACGAGGCGGGCTTGTGTTTTGTCTTGACTTACCTCTGGTAATTGTGTTGTTGGTTGTGCATCAGGGGTTGCGTGGGCTGCGCCAGTAGAAGCTGTTTTTGCTGTTGCTGCCTCTGCAACATTTGTTTTCCGAATACACCGTATCCAAATCCGTAAATCTCATCCTCTTCCTTGTCTGTTAGACAGCTCGAAGGCTGTAACAAATAGTTTTATAATATAATCAATTTACTTTTTTGTTTTATATGTTGATTTTTTTTTATTTAATTTAATTAATTTTTTTTTTAGTTTTAATTTTGCTTCGTTTGTGCTCGTATTGTTTTGTCTTACTTAACAAAATGTATCTTTATGTCTCTTAGTATATATAGTCTTGATTAATATGTATCTACAAAAAGTTTAATAAGATTTGTCGCTTGTTATTTTTTCTGTTCTTTTTTTTCTCTTTACGTTTTATTTATTTTAATTTTTTATAACATTTTGTGGTTGAAATTACATACTACAAACATAAATAATTAAAAAGAATAAGGAGATTGAAATAAAATGGATTTGAATAGATTTATAGTTAAAGTACCTAAAAATTTAAAAATTACTTTCATCTGCTATTAAGGTGCGATATTTTTTCATCTTTGTGTGTCGGAGGAAAAACTAATACCAGAAATAAAATTCTAAGCAAAGTTATAAAATGTAGCTAGCAATTCTGTTTGCGTGGACTATAAAATGTAAAATTCCGTTTCATTTTCGTTCACGTAGGTTTATTTCCTTAGAGTTCCCTTATATTGTCCAAGACCTACATGTTTTCATATACATATATGTAAATAGATAATATAAACAACACAACAACAAGCACAATTTATAAAAAAATAATTTCCATCGAAACACAAAAAGGAATATCTTATCAATTCTTATTAAATGTACAAAAATACTGATATGATAAGAATATATCTTTGATTTTTGCGATTTTTAAATGGGGCTCTTGAACCAGATTAGGCACCCGATGTTTGAAAAGTCAGTTCTCCAAAAATGCAATAATACGTATAAATAAGAACTTATATCATTTGTTTCTTACCGAATATTTTCCAGGCACATAAATTGGTTGAGAATGGGACGTTGTCAAGTTGTTCAAAGCTAATGTACCAGGACTGGCTGATGGAGGTGTTTGAGGAGTACCAGTACCCCCCAGCACTCTCATTCTAGGAGACATTTCATCCCATTCGTGTCTTCTCAACTCCTCGAGGTGGTCCAGAACATCACCGTAATGTGTGGAGAATAAATCTGCGTAACGTGATGCTAATCCTTCAAGGTATCCTCGGTCTCCATCCTAAACAAAAAAATATAAATTTATAGAAATAGTTTAGTATAAATTAGTAGCAATAGGGATTCCGATCTCGCAAGCATTCATTGTTTTTGATTTATCTATATATGTCATTGTTCCATATTATGCTTGTCATAGATTGATAACATTTTATTATGATATTAATGGAATCCAAATAGGTAATACAAATATGATAATTAATTTTCGAATTTCTCATTTTTAGTACATATTTATACATAAAAAATAATAATAGGCAGTTAAAATTTTATATCACTCCAAGAAACCAGTGTAAATTGTCATAATTTACAACCATTTCTTTTAAACAATTGCGCATGTTTATTAAAGGATAAAAACTTGTTATCCCATGCAGAGAGCTCGTAAAGAATTAGAAGTGCGTACCATTACTGGTTTTAAAAGTTACATTCTGCTAATTACATTGCCTATTAAAGCCTGAACGCGGGCAAAGTATAAAAAACCGTAATTATCTGGCACCTAGAGACCTATTTGCTCGGAGGTCGCTTCCTTCCACGCAATTTCCGCCAAACCCCAAAAAAAGAAAAAAACAGGAGAGTAATACTGAACAATTAAATACTGTAGGTCTAAATTATAGAAGGAAATTTAAATTAGCCATGCTAAAAAGATTTCTTAAATGAGGGTAATTCATTAAAAGTTTCATTATGGCGCTGGCGGTGTAGTAAGATGTTGGCTCGAGTGAAATATTTACACATGCGTAATATTTTGTTAAAATGAGGTTGCTTTATCAATTAGTACTCTACGGACTGATTATATATAAAATATTACATTATAATTTTAATTACATTTAATAAAATTAGAAATTAAAATTAATTAAAAATAGAAATTTTATCTAGTATCAATACAAAAAACAAATATAGCAAATTAACATTTTTGTAAATTTTTATGCGCTTCGTCATTTGATAAAAATATATTTTTTTAAATATAAAACTTATGATATTGAAATTTAAATTTATCTCAAAGATTACAATTTTAAGATACCCTAATAAGAATAAATAATAAGTAATGGTTGAAAAAACCGCACTGGTGTTTAGCCGAACTCAACTGTAAGCAAAGATTAGCATTTCCTGCGCAATTTCAGACGATAAATATTATCTTAACGGAACTACACAAGGTATTTAAACAAGACGATGTTGGTATGCGGGATCGAAGTTAATAGCACAAAGAAAGTTTAATCGACTGACGCTGTGGACCAGGTAAGAAAATAAACGAAACGCCCACCGCAGTAGCCAAAGCCATTTCATTATGACTTACATACAACTACAACAACTAACATAAACGTTCGATGGGATGTTTCCATCTTTTCTACTTTCTAGCAACTACATATGAAATTATAAATAAAAATAAAAAAAACCATTAAATTTTATGGTTAAAAATTGACAGCAATGTTAAAATAGAAAGGTAGTTTACAAAACAACATAAAATATCCTTCACCACACTTTCTTGGCAAAATAACAATTTGCCAGAAAATATATTGGCAAGCTCCTCGTTCAGTCATTGTGAAAATATGGATGGAGATTAAGTGCACCACAATAAAGACAGTACTGCCATGCCAAATATCTGAAATGGACAATAAATATAAATAGAACAAAATCAATCAATACGCTTGAAGGGTAGTCAATGTAGCTAAATGAAGATAGCTTGGAAGTTTAGACGTCGAACAGGATGCTATCCATCAATACAAAAAGAATCAGCAGCTAGCCACTGGAGAAACGTACTTAGAATTCAGCCAGTCGCGCGTC
>JAATLQ010036146.1:0-35426 GCA_013421005.1 Heliconius erato x Heliconius himera | reverse complement strand
CAAAGATGGCCGAGGGTTTATTTCCATTTTTAAATGAGAGCGGCTGAGAGCTTTGTCGGCTCCGAGTTTGTGCTTCGCGTTTTAAGTGGATTAAATCGCTCCACGCTCGTAAAACCGACAAGTGGTTCAGCTAAGAATTCAAGTAACCGTTCGACTTTTGCATGAGAAAGTGCTCGCGGGGCCTCGCTTCGCACTTACTCTGAGCAATTTGATGCGACCACAGTTTGTTTATTTTTTTTTCTACTGTGCAAATCGCGGCCGATTCACATCTAAGCGGGCTGCCGTTGCTTTGTGAATACTCAATGAAAGAAATTCATTACCGTTATCTCTCGATGAAGCTCTTTCGGGATTAGCAGCCTGTCTGATCTTTCAGGATTATGTTATTTACACGAAATTGTGAAACATTTTATGAGGCTTACTTTGTGTAGTATTGCGTAATTTATTAAAATTAATATAACCAACAGATATTAGATAAATTATTATATTTTTTAAAAATTTTATAGCAGAAGTTGAATTCTTACTTAAAGGTATATTTTTCACATTGAACATTTTTCACATTTTATTTTAGTTTCAAAATGTTCAATTTGTCGCATTTCCTGATCATCGCATCTGAAGCACATTGAAGTATTACTACCTTGGGGAGATACGTATCGAATAAATTTTATTTAACATAAAATGGGAAATATAAAAAAGCTGGAAGAACAATATACTTAATTTGTTTTTTTAGCTTCCCGCTGTATCCCGCACAAAG
This sequence comes from Heliconius erato x Heliconius himera, assembly GCA_013421005.1. Classification (NCBI taxonomy): domain Eukaryota; kingdom Metazoa; phylum Arthropoda; class Insecta; order Lepidoptera; family Nymphalidae; genus Heliconius; species Heliconius erato x Heliconius himera. The sequence goes on along the minus strand of JAATLQ010036146.1, from coordinate 34,675 downwards.
AAGGGTGGGTAGGTAGAGGGAAGCTGGGAACCTAGTTAAGTCACTCCGTACCCATTAATACCATTCCGTTTCCCCAATTTATTTTTTAAAATATTTACAGACAAACTAATATATGGTACACATATAACCATAAAAAGAAATCGTACAATTTTTCTCATTTTATGCACTATTGCAAAACACAATTCATTTCCATTTAGAATTAAAAATAGATATATAGTACACATGAATGAAACTAACTCAGATTTAGCGAAATAAGGGGCAGGTGATACCGCACATAAATCCTCTTTGGACGTCGCCTTTGCTCGGCACGCGGAACATTGTCTTATTGTGCTACCGTCTCTTGTTTTGTTCGTCGACTGCGTTATTTCGGATTTGCAATCTCTTTATAGGACCACTTCTCTGCTTCTCCGATAGAAGCGTTTGTTGTTCGCTTTGTTTATTTCTAAATTATTAATTGGATTATGAGGAATGATTGGTTTTCGTTAAGTTTGGATGCTTAATGAAAATTATGAATTTCTTTAAAGAAAATTGGTAATGTCGTAAATTGTCGAAATTATAATACCTTAGGACAAAAAATATTGGACTAAATGTTTTGTTAAAGATATTTTTAATTATATTTTACAATTATTTTATGTGTTAAAAGAAAATAAAAAAAATGTAAAGAGCATTTTATATATCCATTTATATCGAATATATACTTATTATTAATTTATATCCTATACATTAATTAATATCGTAACGAATCCCCCAGAATTCCGTGGATAGTGGGCAACGGAAATATCTTAATGGGAATAGGGTGTCTTAACACAAGGTTCCCAGGTTCCATCTGCCTACGCTATGCTATGCTATGTGAAGGATACAGCATAAAACTAATAGAAAATCGATTTAAAAATTGTATAATAATATAAACAATATTCTAAGTACGTACAAAAGATCAATGAGCCTGAGAAGCGTTGCTGCGGCTTACCAATTCAAGTAGCTTCTATATTCTCCATTCATTTCCTTACTTTTTATTTTTTGCTCTTTGCCAATGGCGTGCAATGCTATTTTAGCTTTGTGATATCTTAATAGCGTTCGCAATTTCAATCACTAAATAAACTTGGCTTAATGTATCGTTTTGTGACTAGATAATCAGTCGTGGCGCAGGGGCACACAGTGTGACTGTAAAACCGACTGGTTGTGGATTCGAGCCCTCTCGAGGAGATGACATATTTATTTAGATTTTTTTTCCGTTTCTTCTCTCTGGTGTCGAGGCAAAGCGTTGAGTTCTGCCACTCAACACGCAATGCCTCCAAAATTCGGCAGAAAGTGGGAAACGGTGTGTCTTAACACTAGGTTCCCTCTGCCTATCCTGCTGTGTGCGGGACACAGCGTGAAGCTGATTTAATTTTAGAAAGATATATACATCTAATTTATATAAAATTTTTGTAATTATAATCAATCGCATTATGACATTGCATATATGTAAATATTTTGAATGTTAAACAAGAGAATAAGGAATTTAAATCATATTCCTTCGATACTACGGAGTGGATTTAGTTGTATGATTCAAAAATAAATTATAGTGGCCATTGAGGGCATCGAACCTGATGGTATATGAACTGTTAATAATATAGGGAATGTATTATACGTTGTGTTTTCAAAACATAAAATTGTCACTGTGCGTCTTTCTTTAAGGTGCGTGGACTTACGTCTTTTATTCCTATAGAAAACTTAAGGTTGAGGCTTGTCGTGGCGCTCTTGTGCCCCAAGAGTGCGACTAAACGGAACTGGCTGTGGGTTCGATTCCCACTATGGAATGAAATATTTAACATTTTCATTTACTCTCTCCGATAATGAGGCATATCGCGGCGTTGAGTTCCTCAACTCACAGAACCTTAAAAGTTTGGAAGAACATATTTTACTGGGAAACGGTGTGTCGTAACACTGGGTTCCCATGTTTCCTCCGCCAACCCTGCTATGTACGGAATACAGCGTGAAGCAAAAAAAGAGAAAATAACGAAATCGACCTTTTCTTGTTAATTTTTAAGTGTAACATATTCTTTCAAGAATAACAACCATACATAAGTTTTTTACAAGGTATTATTTTATAACTTAAACTATATGTGTTATCGCTATCGATTTTGGATCTCCACCTCAATCTGCTTTCACATCATGAAATCTCATAATGACTCACGTGCATAAGAATGCAGCGTTATCACGTTTGGTTAGCGGTACTTTTATTGAACATATGAATAAAAACATAACATCACATACTTTATTAAAATAATACAAAGATTTGAAAGGGATTCGAGGAGAAATAACTATATAAGAAAAAATACCAGTGGATTACGAATACGTGAAGGTTGTCAGCTCAAATCCTACTAAGGAGTAAAGTGGACGTTTAGTATCTACTAATCGCTGACGAAATATGACTTTTGCGTTTCTACATCGCCCAACAAAAAAAAGTAAAAAAAAATGCAAAAAGTATATTATTATCGTGTTTCAGGAGTATAACATTTAGAAAAACTATGTAGATAAATTAACAAAGTAGTTTTATTATTATTTACAAGTAGTTATAAAAAAAGAATCTATAATTTTATTATAGCAATTTTTATTTTTTTTAAATAAAGGCGTTAAACATTTCTCTTTAAGTATAGTGCATGAGCGTCACCGTAAACTCTTAAGACATTAACATTTAGATTGTCGAGAACGTAAGCGAATTTCCAAAGTAAAACTCTTAGGAATTTCGCGTAAAGTTTTTGCTCCTACAATTACTCTTCTGTGCAGTTTTATGCATAATAATTAAACCTTAAAGTGAATGAATACAGTCGTTTCTAATTATAATTTGAATTTTATTTAGAGTCTTATAAAAATACTCATATTTTTTTTCGAGCTTCACGCTGTATCCCGCACACAGCAGGAGTCGTGGCGCAGCGTCAAGAGGTGTGACTGTAAAACCGACTGGTAATGGTTTCGATCCCCACTCGAGGAGATGAAATATTTACTAAAATTTATATTTCCATGACTTCGCTCTGGTGTCGAGGCAAAGTGTGGCGTTGATTTCTGCCACTCAACACGCAATGCCTCCAGAATACGGCAGATAGTGCGAAACGTGTGAGGGATACAGCGTGAAGCTCTTATTTTAATACCTTAAATATACATTTTAAGATAACTAAGTATATTTAACAAACATAGAAACTCATTTGAATGCGATCAAATTCAAGAGCAAACTTGGTATTAAGGGATTAAAATGCAGAGATGCTAAAGGTTTAAAATGTTTCAGGTAAGGTTTTGAATAAAAAAGTAATAATGAACTGACAAATACACTTTTCCATATCATTTTCCATATCAAAGTATATTTCTTCATAAAATATTCTAAATGATTCATAGAATAGTTATTTTTGATTTTTTAGTTATTTTTGAATAATAAATTATTTTTTTTGTTTTCTTATTTTGTTGGATACTTCCCTTTCATTATATACATAGTTGGTGCCAATTCATCACAACTTATTAAGGATAGCGCTAAATTAAAATGTGTTTAAAAAGAAAACAAGGCAAGATATTTTTCAAACTTAAAAATTAAATATTCAATCAGAGTATTTAAACATAAAAATTAATTTGCAACATAATTACAACATTAATAATAATTTAGAACACCACCAGTAGGTACGTCGTGTTCAGAACTAAATTCAAGTTGTAATTTTAGCATTATGTTTTGGTAGCATCGCTTTTGTTGGCATAATCTAGCTAAATCCTATCGTTTCTATTCTCTAAGCGTGTGTTAGTGGTATAAACATAACATTTAAATTCAATGGCAGATACTGTACCTTTTGTTGCCGCGATGGACAATTTATCGTCCGTTTTTATGGTGTTTCTTTGACTTGTTTGTGTTTATTTTTAATAATTAATCACGTATTTAAAAAAAATATTTCTTACTTTTTATGAAGTTAATATTGTAATTGTAATTACAATATACTGTATTCTTAAATAACACTTAGAATAATTATATAAATTAAACATTAATTTTGGCCAGTCGTGACGCAGGGGCTTCAGGGTGTCATTATAACGACGGTTGAGGGTTCGATCCAACTCGAGGGATTGAATTATTAATTTATTAATATTTTCATTTCTTCGCTCTCACACCAAGGCAAAATCCCGTCGTTGAATACCGCCACTCTACACCCAATATCTCGAAAAATTTGGCGGAAAGTGGGAAACGGAGTATCGTAACACTAGATTATTTCTCACTACCCTGCTCTGTTTATTTTATCATTAATTATATATCATTAAACATTAACAGAAAAGATTTTGAGCAACAATGCAGGAAATAAAAGAACTAAAACAATCATAAACTCAAGTAGCACCGCTAGTATCGTCGCCTCGAGATCTATTTTGAAGTGATATCCACAAAATCGCATTGTAAAAGTAAGTACTTTAAGTGAAGAGGAAATGTAAAATCTATATCGGCAGAAATTGAGTTTTGAAATTCTAGATGATGCACGAAGTATTCCCACGATAATAAAATTATACGTACGTCGCGTCTCATCTTATATATTTGGCGATAATAAGATAACACATAAGAGAATTTAAACGCAAAACTGATATTTTGAGTGTTTATATTAGAATATTATTTTGTAGAATAAAATATATACATATATATCAGCTTCAAGCTGTAGGGTAGGAAGTGAGAACCTAGTGTTGAGACACTCTGTTCCCCACTTTCCGTTGATTTTTTCGAGGTATTGCGTGCTGAGTAGCGAAACCAACTCCGGGCTTTTTTCCTTGTTGCCAGAGCGAAGAAATAAAAAATATTAATAACTAAAAATTTATTCCTTCGAGTGGGGATCGAACCCACAACTGCCACACATAAGTTAAGCAAAGCTAATAATATCTAAGATACATATGTTTTAACTGTACGCCTAAATTCAAATAAACGGGAAAGCTATCACATATTGCACTAAATATATAACAACAATGTTATTAAATTTGATGTATTTTTTACAAATAAAGCACTTGTCGAGTCAAATTGAACAAGCCTTTCAGGGTTGACTATGACGAACGACTTTTGAAAAACCACTCGATTTGACCGAAAACGTGTTAAATTTCCTGATAAGTTCACAACGTGTTTTAGTTAATAGTAAATTAAGTTAAGAGATTTAAATTAATAGTAATATAACCTATAAAAACTGTACAAGGCACAGTAAGTGCAAATTAAATCTTTCGTTTCGTTACAAACATTCAGGCTGTATCCCGTACACAGCAGGGTAGGCAGAGGGAACCTAGTGTTAAGTTACCCCGTTCCCCACATTCCGCCGAGGTCTGGAGGCACTGTGTGTTAAGTGGCGGTACTCATCGCCGCGCTTTGCCTCGACACCAGAGCAAAGAAATGAAAATATAAATGTAAATAAATATTTCAATTCCTCGAGTGGCGATCGAACCTACAACCACTTGATTTTACAATAACACGTTGTGCCCCTGCGCCACTACTGGCCTCAACAACTACGTATTCATAAATAAAGTTTAAACCACAATTTTTTCACATATAAATAAATATAAAAAAAGCTTAATAAACTGAAATTGGCCATCATAAATTATTCAACACCCACATTCAAGTGTCAAAACGTTTAATTATAATTAAGAATAATATGTAGCCTCGTATTCGTCACTCAATAATTCATCCGAAAATCCAAAATGAAAGGTAGCAAGCTAGTCTAATTTTGAAACGTCCAATATGTCTACAGTTAGTTTAGCTTATGCGAACGACGCCGACATCTGTTGTCTATTTTGAGATTTGTCACTGTTTAGACGATTGTTTGCGCCGGAACTTGACGGGAACCCCTTATTTACTACCGAATTCTTGGGAAAATCAATACTTAATGTATCATAACATTACTTAGGTGATCGTGTCGTGGTGGACGGACACAAGCGTGTAAACGTGAAAGGTTCGATTCTCGTTCGAGGAAATGAAATATTTAACCTTTTAATTTCTCTCTCTGGTTACGAGGCAAAGCGCGGCGTTGATTTCCGTCACGTAGTACGCAATGCCTCTAGAATTCAGCGGAAAGTAGGGAGCGGAGTGTCTTAACACTAGGCTACCTTAAACAAATAATCGTTGTATTTTTTATCTCATTTAATTTAACACTATTTTTATTTTATTAATTCAAAATATAACAATAAACTAGTAAATACTGCGCTTGAATCTTTATACCGAACTCTAGTCAGAATGTATAAAATAATGAAAAAAACAACAAAATAAATAAATAAAATCAAAACATAATACATATTTTGAAACAAAATAACATTATACAACAGTCACGAAACTTAGTTTACTTTGTTAATTACTTAATCAACGCATTTAATCAAATCAGTACCAACAACTATATAGTGCTTGTTATCTTAATGACGGGAAGGTTGTTCAATTTAAATGTCACATAACTGAATAGAATTAGCTTTCTCTAGCATTATATGCAGAGAGATCTTAGTGTTAGGACACTCCGTTCACCACCTTCTACCGATCACCTTTTGCTTTGTAATTTATTAATACAAATAAATGATTTGCTGTGGTTGTAACAATTATGCTAAAACAAATGTGGTAACAGGGGCACAAAGTGTGACTGTAAAATGGACTGGTTGTGGGTACGATGCCCACTCGAGGAAATGAAATAATTATTTACATTTATATTTTCTTTTCTTTGCTCTGGTGTCGAGGCAAAGAGCGGTGTTGAGTTCCGCCACTCAATACGGAATGCCTCCAGAACTTGGCGGAAAGTGGGGAATGGAGTACTTAACACTAGGTTCCCTCTGCCTACCCTGCTGTGTGCGGGATACAGCGTGAAACTGATTTATTTGATTTATTTTAAATAAAGCGAAGCTGTCTCTAACAAAAAATCTCCGTAAAGCCTTCATAATTCCAGACTAGCATGAATACAAGAAAAAAACGAATAATTTGGGGACTGTTTTCGAAATTGAATTGCATTTAAGGCGAGTTCCTCCCATCCCTTATCGTCCCGCTTTGTCCTCCACCATTAAGCTAATTTGAATGGTGCACAGCCTCAAAAAGCTCTTGTTCGATAATACTTTTCCTTTATTCCAGTTGCCGCCTGTTCAGTGTTACAGGGATTGCATTTATTTGACGCAGTAGAGCATTGATGGCGGCGAAACACAAACCGCGTCGGCACTTTGAGAATGAATATAAAAATATATTAATCAAAAAAAAATTATAAATATTCCACTCGAGGCAATGAGTTATTATTTATTAATGTTTTCAGTTCTTCGTTTTGGCATCATGGCAAAAGCGCAGCGTTGAGTTCCGCTACTCTACTCGCCATGTCTCGAACAATTGGGCGAACAGTGGGGAATGAAGTGTCTTGACACTATTTTCCTTCTGCCTACCGTGCTGTATAATTTGTAGAATATACTTTCTGACTTTAAATTCAAGTATAGATATTTTAGCTAATTTTATTTAAAATAACCCCAAAACTGTTCTCTTATTTAAAATACCAAGAATTTAAAATCAAACTTTGCATTATCACATTACACAATATATTAGGCAGACCCAAAAACAATCCCAAAAAGATGGGATCAGATAAACGACGATTGCAACTGTCGACACATTAATTAATAAGTTTTTTTAAATGCAATTCAGATCTTAAAGTTAAGAAGCTTAAGTTTAAAATAAATATCGAGATCTGAGGAACGTCTAAGAAACAACACCGTGGGCGAAACCAGTGACAAACGACTCTTTCTGTCACAGCGGTGATAAATAACTGATTATGTTACACGCCATTTTGCGTTTATAATTAATTGATAACTGTTATCTATACACAATTAGATCCGCGACAGAATTTAATTAATGCTATTAAAATTTATATTTTAGGCCGTCGTGGCGCAGGGGCGCAAGGATGTGACCGTATGAGCGCCAGGGTTGTGGGATCCTTACTCGATTAAATGAATTATTCTTTAATAATATTTCCATTTATCGCTCTGACTGACACCAAAGTAAAAAACCCGGCGTTGAGTTCCACCACTCAACACGCAAACTCAAACATATGGCGGAAAGTAAGGAAAGGTGTGTTTTAACACTACGTTCCCTCTGCCTAACCTGCTATATGCGGGATACAGCGTGAAGCTGATTTATTTATTTTTTAAATTCTATCTATATCTTTCCTTGCTTAATAAAATATAGCACAATCATTACGCAAACAAATGGAACACAATCCGCGGCTCCACATGCACCCCGCGGCTGTTATTTTACTTCTTTATTATTTTATTCGAGTTGCAAGCGCAAAGTGGCTTTCGTTTTTATAGTTTTACTTTTCGACCGGTTTTCACGGTAATAAATTCCATGGACTTTAAACGAACATACTTGATCCCGGGGAAGCTACTTTATTTATATTAGTCGTGGTCATTTGTTACTGTTGAAGATTGAATACTCTTAATATTTAATGAGAAACAAGATATGTTTTCGAAATATATTATGTTATAATTAACATGAGGACTTTGAAGGGCTACCTCACTTTTAAGTGTTTCTATAAGAATAATAATAATTATATATTTTTTATCAGCTTCTTACCTACCTTTATGCCGAATTCTGGAGGCATTGCGTGTTGAGTGGCAGAACTCAACGCCGCGCTTAACCTCGACACCAGAGCGAAGAAATGGAAATATAAATTTAAGTAAATATTTCATCTCCTCGAGTGGGGATCGAACCCACAACCAGTCGATTTTACGGTCACATTGTGCCCCTGCGCCACGACTGGCCTCATAATAATAATAAGTAGGTAATAATGTTAAATACTAAAATAGTTCTGTTATTTTTGTACCAGCGCAGCGGCTGCCATAGTTAATTGCTGCATTTTTTTCGCGCCTGACTGCCACGGGTTTTGTAATTTGTCTTTCTAGAAATGAGTCGCGTCGTCGATAGTAGGCGACATGTAGATACCGATCGTTTTTTGTAGACACCCCTCCAATTTCGGCTGCCGTAAATAATGTTTGGGAGAATACCCCAGAGGGAAGTTAGACGGGCAATTACGGTTTTAACTGTTGAGACTTGAAACGTCAAACGTTACTTTTTTTATAGAATTTCCGCTGATGTTTTATTATTTTTTGTATTCGTTTTTAAGTTATTTCAGTGAGCGAAGTAATTCTTAACACGTAATATCTCATAAAATTTGGTAGGTTCCCTCTAGGTTCCCTCTAAGTACTCTGCAGTATACAGTGTGAAGCTGATTTTATTTCAGTTAGAAGTAATTCGTGATTGATTAAAAGTACTTAATAATAATAATAATATTTATTTATTTCAAAAAAAAATCGTGCATAACAAAAACAGTTTAAGACGATAATAACTACATTAGTATGAAACTGTGTCGCAGTTATCAACGCCCGCCTCACAAGCGTCGTTTCAAAAATTAAATCAAATATTTCAAAATGAAAAAAAATCTAAAATTAAACTTAACTACATAATACAAAACAAATAATTATACATATAAGAAAAACTGAGTAAAAATTACAAAAACCATGAGAAAAAATAATAATAATTAAGGAAGTAAAATATACTTGAAAAAATTGAATACAAGTCGAAAACGCATTGAGGTCACATTTCAGGACATGATGCAATCAATACGTAACGTAGAGCTTAGTATCTACGGTTACGGTTGACAGGACCACTAAAAAGATTTACGTTCACCTTTTACTATTTACGTTACTATATTTACGATAGCTCTCACGCATATTACGGTCTGTTACGATGTACGTGACCTCGCAGTCAGGTATTATTAAATTTCCGATACTAACCTTATATGAAAAGATAATGTGTGCAATATAAAAAATCTATTTTAAAAATGCTGTGAATTTTATTTTTATTTATTTCTTTATTAATAAAATAATATGCTCAATTAAATAAATATGTATTTGTATAAAATTGATTTAAAAAAAGTCCCGCCGAGTTCTCTTTAGTTCTTATTTCTCATGTCTAAGGCATTAACTTTAGTGAAGGTGGAAAACGATTTGTTCAAAAAATTAAACATGTTAAACTTATTTAATACTTATTTTAATTTTTGACTTTGACTTTTAACCCTGTTTAAAAAATGCGACATCGGATTCCATTATAGGACTAGTCCAAAAACGGAAAAAAAAATAAGTCACTAAGCTACCTACCCTTATAATACAGTACATATATAAGGCTAGAATGTACCATGTATTTACAAATTACAGTTTATTATAACAGAATGCATTCAGTAATAACTCATTATACAGATAGTCAGACTTTATGACGGGGTTTACTGCTGTGATGTGTCATTTGAAATTCAATTACATTGTATTTTAATGTTCATGTAGCGTCATGTTCTGGTTGAACTGTGGATATGGTTTAAGCCCTTCAAAGGGGCTACTATCAAAATATTCCTTTTTTCAGCTTTACACTGTATCTTGTATATAGCTGGATATGCAGTGGGAGCCTAGTGTTGAGACACTACGATTCCCACTTTGCTTCGATTTCTAGAGGCGTTTTGTGTTGAGTGGCGTAACTCAACGCGATTTACGTTAACACTATAGCGAAGAAACGAAAATACGAAATATTTTTAAATGTGTAGTTCGTGACCACGTACTACTGCAAAGTGTTCGAAACGTCGGGTTTCCAAAATGTATAAGCCCAAATATACGCGATGAAGCCGGTTAAAATAGTTTCATTCAAAATGTGTAATAATCGTAAAAATCAAAGAATCTATTATACTAAACATTTAATTTCTTTGAGTGGCAATCGAACCCACAACCTGTCGAATTTAGAGTCACACGTTTGTGCCCCTGCACCAATACTAACTCCAAAAACATTCATAAGTTTTCTTAAATCTTTTTATGAGTACCTACAATGATTTTTTAGGCCACTCGAGAATGATAGATTATGACTTTCAAGTGCCGGTAGTCTGGAATCTTGGAGTAATCTTATCTAAAAATAGTACTCTAATAAGTCAAGTTAATTTTGCTTAACCATTAAGCTGTTTTTTACCAGCGCGTTCTATTTTTATCAAGAAATCCGCGTTCTTAAGTATTTAATAAATAATTTTTGAAAAAGAAACGAAAATACTAAATATTTTTTTTATTTCCTTGAGTGGTTATTTCGTTTTATTTTTATCATGATATCCGCGTTCTTAAGTATTTAATAAATAAGATTTTTTTCATATTCATTTTACGTCGTTCTTAAACTCGAACGCCGTCAGCTCTCAAGACAGTAGATTTGTATAGATACAACAAGAAATTTTCCTTTTTAATATGATATTATAAGCAATAAGTAAAAATATAATGAATAGCATTTAACATATACTAGTATTTTTAATATTTATAAAATTTTAAGGGTTTTAGTGATATTATTATTATGGAATTTAGTAATTTTATAAGATTTACATTGTAAGATTGTTAGGTTGCCAGTTCTATAGTAATTGAATAATGGAATCCGGTTAGAAATGCAGCCTTAACTAGCCTATTTTAGTAGAATAAGATAAAGCTAAAGTTGCTTTACATGCGTATTGCTGCTAATGTTTGAAATAAACGCCAAGCTGTTAGCACTACTTGCATTAAAATACCGAATAACCAACGTCACAATAATATTGTATATTTAATTAACTAAATACCGTTACCGTAACCGTTGTGGCGCGGGTTCAAGGGAGTACTGTAAACACTACGGTTGTGGGTTCCATTCGATTTAGAAGCAATGTAATTAATAATGAATATTTTTATTTTCTTTGATCTGGCCTCTAAGGGAACGCGGCGTTGAATTCCGCCTCTCAACAATCAATGCCTCAAAAAATCGGCAGAAACCGGGGAAGGGCGTGAAATGATAATAATTATAACAAGTGCTTTTGGTTTCTTATAAAATATCGCGACCATTGTTTTACTACTACGATTAATTTGATGAAGAGACATATACATTCATGATATTTCAACTCAAACTTCTATATATGATATACCTACTTCCAAAATACAAAATAAATATAAGAAGGATACGTCACAACCACAAATGGCAACACATTTTCCCGCATAGCGGGGTTGGAGAGAATTCAGTGTCAAGATACTCCGTATTGTTTTAAAGATATATATTTTTCATATTGAACTCGAAGAATTCCCATTTCATTTCACAATTTAAACTAAAATATTTACAATTTTGTTCGAAAATATTTTGTATATATGTAACTTATTATAATAATAATTCAAAATATAAATTCAATATATTCAATCTATCAAAACAATAAAGATAATACGTATCAAATCAATGAAATATTCAAATAGGAACATATGAACAGCATTATTTACTACGACAGTTGAATTGCGAAACGCGATAAACTACTATCTATGTACAAACCCCGCTTACTTGCCTCAGTGGTTTAGATAACAATCAGTGAGAAATGGCATTTGTTAGTTAAGTGTGAAATATTAACTTAATGTTCAACTTTCCTTTGTATAGTTTTCTACTGCCTATATTGTGAAACATACAAATTGATGAACAAGGAAATTAAATCCTGCATATTATAATATGGAAAAAATAAAGATATGAAATATTATTATTTGGGGCCAGTTGTCCATTTTCGTTACCTCGCTGCTCTTTGCCTTGGCACCAGAGTGCAGAGGCAAAGAGCGGCGTTGAGTTTCACCTTAACACCCAATGCATCTAGAATTAGACGAAATAAAGTTTACTTTTTCCTTTAATATTAGGGTAGAGAGAGATAGCACAGTAGGCACCTATTGTTCTCTCGTGTCTGTCCCAAATGTCAAAACACTGTTCGCCACATTCTGTCTGCAATCTACACACACGGTAGCGCGACAAGTCAAGTTCTAAATATTATGGGACAGTAGATATAAGTAACGCAAAGCAAAACCTAAAGCCGTAAGCCGTCTACCAGTGCAAACAAGAAAATTATTGATTTTTCGATTGAAAATCGTATACACAAATATAGCGCTTACAATTACAGAACGTAGTACTGCGCGCTGACCGTTGATTGCGCCACGATGACCTCAATGAAGTAGACATAATCTTTTAATCTTATAGCTTCTTTCCAGTAAACATAAATTTAGCTTCTCATAAGAGCAATTTAATAAAAAACATAAGATTTCCTGAATTCTTGTATTAACATAATTTAACAGGTGTCAAAACAAAAATACGTGTTGCCTTCAAATATATTACTTTGTAAAATGAAAGAAAGATAGAGAACGGAGTTGCCACGTAGCTTGTTTTTAAAATTAAAAAACGTTATTATAGTTAATATGATAAATAAATGTATCAAAAACTACTATGTAACATAAAGAAAACCAAAAAAAAATGAAGTAGTAACCATTGTTAATCGATTAAATGTGCTATAATAGAACACTATCAAACCACCACATCATTCTAGCAATAATCGTAAAATGAAAGCTAAAACGAATGTAAAATATTCTCGCAATAATTTCTACATTCTACCAACAATAAAATAAATTAAAACAAGTATAGGTAACAATTTCAAGTTTTATAGTAGTGCCAAGTCGTTCAAATAAGTCAGGGTTACGTCTGGCTGAAATAAAAACTTGGGATCCAAGTAACTCGATCCATTTAATATTTATTGTTTAAGGTAGCACTCGCACGTTGTTGCTTAAAATAAACAACGTTTTGCTAGTTGGAAACTGCTTAGGCTGCCTATATTGAATTTATAATTTGTTTCATATTAAATATTTAAGATAATGTAAATATTGGAGAATGTAATTTTAATGTGCTTATTAGTTGTTATTATATCTTAAATATAAAGTAATATCAAAAGAGAAAAACAAACACAACTGCATATTACTATTTTGTTATGTTGTATTTTAAATTTTAATAAAAAAAAATATATGTAAAAGCTTCAAAAACAAAATGGATTTAAAATTATTCAGTTATCCTGCCAGTTGAGGAAAGTCGTGGCGCTTGAGGACAAGTGTGTGACTATAAACACGACAAGTTGTGGGTTCGATTCCTACTCGAAGAAATAAACATTTTAATAATTTCATTTATTCGATACGGTATAGCGGCAAAGCGCAGCGTTGAGTTCCGCCACTCAGCACGCCGTGCCTCCAGAATTCAGCGGAAAAACGCTCCGTTTCCGCCGAATTCAGGAGTGTCTTAACACTAAGCTCTCCTCGCTTACCCTAGAGATGCGAAAAGCTTCGTCGACCGTTGTGAGCGTTTTCTTGTTCAACATATGTATGTATGTATGTAACGTATGTAATGTAGCAAGGGAGCAAAAACCTTGCAATATTCAGTTGGAACTTGTCAGTCAGCAGCCTTGTAAGTTGTATTAACATTATTTATTAATGCTACCTTTCTGTATTGCCGTACTACTCGTTTGCTTTGAGAAATAAAATACATGGACAAGAGATGGTTCTACTGATTATTACTATTATCGTTTAACTGGTATTTCAATTATCTTATGTGGTTTTTTTCGCTACAGTAACTTTGAATTTATATAAAATAGTTGTGAGTTTCTCCTCACTCACGAGACTATATTTAAAAATACTTTAAAATCAATTAAACCACCTAATATGGTATATAAAAAAACGCGGGTCGCCTCTCGCCACTAACATGCAATTTATCAATGTCAAGAAAAATAAAGCAAAGTGTTCAAACACTGTATTATTTCAGCTTCCTCCTTTATAAGAAAAAACTAAATAAAAACTACTTAAATATTAATCTATTAATCTATATATATAAAAGGACTTGTGCTGACTGACTGAGGTAAGACGCACGCAGAGCCGTAACCGCTGATGGTAGAAACGTGAAATTTGGGCAGATGTTTATTTTCATATTCTGGACATCCACTAAGAAGGGAATTTGAAAAATTTTAACCTTAAAGGGATGAAATAGGAGTTGAAAGTTTGTATGGAAATTTTTTTTAATCTGTACCGATTTTTATTAAATTTGAAATTCAGACTCTTAATAATATTTCATTGAACACGTGTTTCATGGTTTTTAAGAATTCACCCCCTAAGGGTTCAAATAAGGGGTTGAAAGTTTATATGGAAAAATCTTTAAATTGCCACCGATTTGTATAAAAATTTAAATTCAGACTGTTAAAAATATTTTATTGAACACGTGTTTCGTGGATTTTTTTAGAATTCACTCCTAATAAGCGGGCGAAGCCGCGCACGCCCTCTAGTAATAATATAAAATCCGAAAGCAAATCCATGTGATTTTACTAAGTAAGCAATGGTTTTAAAGTGATTGTACATAGCATGTGGACTCGGCAGAATCAATCGATGTACATGTAATATTAACAGGCGGTCCTTCGGGTAATACAGTTTTATATCGAGTGCTCATAACGTTAAAGGTTATTTGATTGCTAACGTTATTTTTAACGGTTGGGAACTTTTAAAACGGAACCGCTGGACCTATTTATAAGTTTAATGTTTTTGACTTTTTCAAAAGTGACATGAGTCATTTTAAAGAATTAATATAACCTATATTCGTTTAAGGAAATAAAGTATATTGATTTTGCATCAAAATGAGAAGTGCTAATGAACATAAAAATGATTTTCTTAAGTGAAAGTATTAATTTATGTATAATAAAACATTAACTTACTTTTTTATTCACATATTTTCTGCGTATTATAAGCAAAGTAAGGACGAGAAAGAGAGAGGGTAGAAGAGGTCTCGACTTAACGCCCAAAAAGATATGTTACATTTATCTATATACAACGTTTCTCTACTTAATTTCTTAATCTTATTCTTAATTAACTAATACTGAATGGATAAAACTTACTTTCTCTAATGTGATTTTTTACAAAAAAAAATGTATTTACAGATAATACACGACTCATTCATAAAAGAATATGAATTAAATTCCACAATTATGCAACAAAACCATTTGGCACAGCATCTTTGTCGGTAAATAATTTGTCTCTCATATGTAGGGTAACATGTAGCCTAATACGGCTCTTCTGAACTTGCAAGAATAACTTGGCAGCCTTCAATGTCCTCGAATGTACCCCTAAACCTAAGTCAGCGTAAGCCATGCCAAATCTCTTCGAGTTGTTTCTGTATACAGTCGATCCAGTCACCAGCTTATTTTGGTATATATGCCAATGTATAAACTTTGCGGTAATAGTTTTATTTGGCCAATTCGTGTAATATTTATGTTTTTATAGATTTTTTATTTTATACCTTTATGTGAGGTTTCGTGGGCAGGTGATGATGTCAGATTCATATCTTATTTGTTTTTTTTTCTATCTTAATAGGTGATAAATAAATATATGTAAAATGTAGATATATTAATACAATATAAAAATAATATAAATCAGCAGGGTAGACAGAGGAAACTTAGTGTTAAGACACTCAGTTCCCCACTTTCTGCCGAATTCAGGAGGCATTGCGTGTTGAGTGGCAGAACTCAAGGCCGCGCTTTGCATCGACACCAAAGCAAAGAAATGGAAATATAAATTTAAATAAATATTCTCCTCGAATGGGGATCGAACTCACAACCAGAAGGTTTTACAGTTACACTTTGTGCATATTGTATAAAAAATGAGTTGGTAGTTCTTACTTACTATGTAATTGTGGTGAAAGTAAAGACTATATATAATTATAGTAAAACAAAAGTTTTACATCATATCTACATTTGTATAATGTCCACATAATATCGTGGAAATATTTCGAATGTAGACGCCATTATGATGTGGTGAAATGGAAAAGTTGCCAAATTGTTTTGTTGCTTTCTCCTTGTCATTTGCAACTATCGTTCGCGAGCTACCACGAACATATTTCGTGTAGCTGTTCCAGGAAAAATAACATTAATGAAAAAAAATATTATAAACTAGAGGGCGCGCGCGGCTTCGCCCGCTTATTAGGAGTGAATTCTAAAAAACCAACGAAACACGTTCAATAAAATATTTTTAACAGTCTGAATTTAATTTTTTATAAAAATCGGTGGCAATTTAAAGATTTTTCCATATAAACTTTCAACCCCTTATTTGAACCCTTAGGGGGTGAATTCTAAAAAACCATGAAACACGTGTTCAATGAAATATTTTTAAGAGTCTGAATTTCAAATTGTATAAAAATCGGTACAGATTAAAAATGTTTTCCATACAAACTTTCAACCCCTATTTCATCCCTTTAGGGTTAAAATTTTTCAAAATCCCTTCTTAGTGGATGTCCAGAATATGAAAATAAACATCTGCCCAAATTTCACGTTTCTACCATCAGCGGTTACGGCTCTGCGTGCGTCTTACCTCAGTCAGTCAGCACAAGTCATTTTATATATATAGATTATCTAAATGAGGCCAGTCGTGGCGCAGGGGCACAAAGCACTGTAAAATCGAGTGGTTGTAGGTTCGAACTCCACTCGATGAAATGAAATATTTATTTAAATTTATATTTTCATTTTTTTGCTCTGGTGTCGAGGCAAAGCGCGGCGATAGATTCCGACAGTCAACACGCAATGCTTCCAGAACTCGGCGGAAAGTGGGGAACCGTGTGTCTTACACTAGGTTCCCTATGCCTAATCATGCATACTGCCTACTGCCTGTGTGTGCGGATACAGCGCGAAGCTAGATTAATTTAATTATTTAAATACATTAATGTATATATGTAAAAAATAAATATATAACTCACAAAATCTATAGTAATAAAATAAATTATATATTTTTTTAACAAATAAAGCCTTAAAAAACCTTAGTTAATTTTATTGACATAATAAACAAAATAAATATAAGATGAATATAATCAAAAGAAGTAGCTATTAATATAGCTAAATAAACAAAAAAAGAATTTAAATTCCAATAAATATAACAAACAGTCATTAAAAGTCAATTACTAGCTAAGCGGACGTACGCGCCATTGCCGTTTCCGTTTAACGCCTTAAAATGGTGTTCTTCCAATAACCTCTCGCTCGTTGGATACTTGTAGAAGTGCTTTTTCATTTACTCCTTTGTTTACATCCAGGTGGTTAATTAAATTTAAAAGGTTTTAAATAAAACGAATTGATTAAACACGGATATTTATTGTAATTTATTTTAGTTGTCGTCGATAGTTGAATGTTTTGTCGAGCGAGACTCGGTTTGCGGCGTGGTATGTCAGTTAAAAATAAAAAATAAATCAAATAAATCAGCTTCACGCTGTATCCCGCACAACCGGGTAGGCAGAGGGAACCTAGTGTAAGACACTACGTTCCCCACTTTCTGCCGAATTAAGTATGTCAGTTGATTGTTAATTATTCAACTGTGTCTTAGTAGCAAACGATCGGACAAAATGATCAGGGGTTCAAGTTTTGATGGAAAATTATAATAGTTTCACGCTGTTTCCCGCATGTCGCAGGTACTCATAGGGAGCCTAGTGTTATGACACTCCGCTCGCAACTTACCACAGAATTCTGGAGGCATTAAAAGTTGAGTGACGGAACTCAACTTAATTACGGTACTATTCTGTTAAATTTTTCAGTAATAGCGTTTCGAGCGTGCCAGTTGAGCACGATTCACTTTGCCAATGTCAGTTTGTATGGAGATAATTTTGAGAATATGAAAGAGGAACAATTTCTACTTGTACCGTTCGTTACATTTGCAAAAATTACAAATTTATTATGTAATATGTAATTTTTTCCGGAAATGTAAATATTGTGCATTTCAAAGAAATTAAGATACGTACAGTTTGTATGTAGCACAGTTTTTTAATAACATGACCAAATTGTAATGTTATAAGCTTCATTTAAAATATATTGTATTTTTTTTTTATTTATGACGTTCGTACGTAATAGTAGTGATTTAAAATGATGGTATTTAAAACAGAAAAAAATAACACTTTTTAAAGTGCTTTATATTTACTACTGTATATTTTATCCTTCTACAATTAACTTCCATAGACAAGACCCTTTAAAAATAACAAAAAATAAATAAAAACTTGATCCCCATAATAACTTTCACAAACAATTTCTCCAAATCAAACAATGCCGGTATTGGCTCATTAAGGCCTGGGGGTAGGAAGCGTGGATCGCTTGATCAACAAAAGATGCGCCGGAACTCCGTGACAGTAACAAGTGTCTATCCATCTCCGAGGAGGGTCCGACGTGAGTGAGCTGATTGTGTACTTGCGTGGCAAATTGGCGACTTATTAAGCTTTTTAGATGACACACAAGATTATATTTTTGGTTTATAATTTTGTATAACTACTTTTCTATTTCAAAGTTTTTGTTTTATTTGATAGACGTTTACTTAACTTACTTAATTTAGCTTCACGCTGTAACAGTTTTAGTGTTATTCCACACTTAGGAAAGAAAAATACATATTTAGAAAATGTATAAAAATTTTAACATAGCGGGACTCGAACCCGCTTCCTGGAAACCGACCAGGCGCTCTGACCACTAAGCCCTACGTTCACATCAAGCTACATCGAAATTTTAATACGCTTGTTATAACCTATTTAATGGGGTAGTTTTTACTGTTAAATTTGGCTTAATAGACTATAACATTTATATTTCGATTTCATCGCTCTGGTGTCGAGGGAAAGCGCGGCTTTGAATCCCGCCATATCAAATATTAAGCGGAAAACGGAAAACAGAGTGTCTTAACACTAGGTTCTCTCTTTCTACGCTGAAGCTTGTGAAGCTGATTAAATACTAATTTTAGCAAAAAGAACATAAACTACAACAACATACATCAACAATAAAGACATCAATCAGTATATGACTTCCCTTTCAAGTCAAGCATACAAGCATACCGAAAATTCCACGGAATTTCGCTCGTCTGTCGCCTTTCCGCATATTGGCATAAATTAACACAAAGTGGGCGTGAAATCACAGTGTGGTAACATCGATACGCAATTTACCGTCGACTGATGTGAGTGATTGTGCTCCGTAAGCACTTGTCGAGTTCGGCTTATATAAATTCTAGAGGCTTTTAATACTTTTACGTTTTACGATTAAAAGTTTCATATTTTCTACTTATAAATCATTGTTCATTTTCAAATGAAATTTAGTTTTCTATACAAATATTAAAATGTTATATGGAATAGATAAATAGAATCTATAATTATATTACAGAGATTATGAGGCCAGTCGTGGCGCAGCGGCACGAAATGTGACTGTAAAACCGGTTGGTTTTCGGTTCGATCCCCACTCGAGGAGATGAAATATTTACTTAAATTTATATTTTCATCTCTTCGCTCTGGTGTCGAGGCTAAGCGCGTCGTTAAGTTCTGCCACTTAACACGCAATACCTCTAGAATTCGGCAGAAAGTGGGGAATGGAGTGTCTTAACACTAGGTTCCCTTTGAGTGCGGGATACAGCGTGAAGAAGATTTGAAGCGTGAAGAAGCTGATTTTATTATATTACAGGCTGTATGAATGAAGATTTAAAAGATTTAAAAAATTTACTATATCCAATTTTTTCAGCACAAAATCAGTAAATATATATAACTGCTGATTTGTAATCTATTATAAACTTTATATTACTAAAGATAAGCCATGAATATCGTTATTATAAAGTCTTTTAACAAATCATAGACTTATTAATATGGTATTCAATATTTTATTTCCAAATGGAATGTTTAATTTCTATATTTTAAATGTATTTAAAGAGTAAAAATGTAAATTTGATGCTAAAAAGTTAAGTAAAAAACGCAAATTTAAGTTTTAAATCGTTGAATTTGGTCTGTAAAAAGATGAATTTGCAATGTACAATTGTAAATTTTATGCATAAATGTATGTGGAGGGTAAAACTTACATAAATATTATATAAAATTGAATTAATTTGGTTTATAGTGTAACATGATCAAAATTGGTATCTGCTCATAATATGAAAATTCCTTCAGACTTCAATCAAAAGGGGTTTTGTGGTATGTCCGAACAAAAATAACCTCCCGCGTGTACTCGTTGACCGCAAATTGACAGGTGACATGAATCGCCATCAGTATTTTTTTGTGAAACACTATCCAATAATAACGTGTTTTGTAACATTTAATATGATCTCCCACTCGAGGAGATGAAATATTTATTTTAATTTATATTCCCATTTCTTCGCTCTGGTGTCGAGGCAAAGCACAGCGTTGAGTTCAGTCACTTAACATGCAATGCCTCCAGGATTCGGCAAAAGTGGGAAACGGAGTGTCTTAACATTAGTTTCCTTCTGCCTACCGTGCAAGATCCAGCGTGAAACTGATTAATATTATCTTTTTTTTAAGCTTCACGCTGTATCTCCCAAACAGGGTAGGCAGAGGAACCTAATGTTAAGACACTCCCTGCTCCACTTTTTGCCGAAATTTTGAGGCACGCGTGTTGAGTGACGAAACTCACCCCTGCGTTTTTATAATTGTTTAGTATTATGTCATAATTAAATAAATTACATTATTAACACATTTAATGGAAAAATTATGAGTTTTTGTATAGCTACACCATACAATTCAAAATTTAATAGTAATTGAATTGAACCAACAAACTCAAAGGCAATAAAAATTCAAATTGAATATTTGAATACGTGAAAAGTTTCAAAACTATGCGTTCACATTCCACAGAAACAATGCTTTATGTCACATTTTGATCATTCCATGGTATGTTTATTAAGTTTAAAAAAATGCCTATTTTAAATAATACTAAAAAACAACGTATTGACTAAAACTCCACTTTCTAATAAATTAACTTGCTACTTAAGCAAAAACTATTATTTGTCACTCACTCCACAAAGTTTCCAAACAATAAATAACAGCCCCTACTGAGAAAGCAATTAGTTAAACTACTAAGTTCCATTTTTGTATCCCCAACTATCGTGGGACATAAAATATTTTGATATAATGATAAGAACAAAGGAACCGAAAGTTAACCTTATCTTATCCGGTAGTGTTGGGCCATTAATGATCTGGGAGTCTCGCCGCTCACACTCAAAGACAACTTTATTTTGTAAGCGGCCTATTGATTTCAATATATTCTGAGACGTAAATGGTGGGTGATGTATAAAAAGCTAAGACTAAAGCTCTAAATTCGCTTGTTGCGCTCTTAATAAAATGTCACTTATATTATTTGGGCCATTTTTAGATGTTAAGAGATAACGAAACATGTTTCTTACAATTTTTTAAAACATACATTTAATACATATTTATTTATATATGCTATAGTAATTGTGGGCCAGCTTTTATTAATTGGAGGCAAATCGTGGCGCAGCGGCACGAGGTGTGACTGTAAAACCACACAATAAATAAATAAGAAATATTTACTTAAATTCATATTTCCATTTCTTCGCTCTGGAGTCGAGGTTAAGCGCGGCGTTGAGTTCTGCCACTCAACACACAATGCCTCCAGAATTCGGCAGAAAGTGGGGAACGAAGTGTCTTAACACTAGGTTCCCTCTGCCTACCCTGCAGTGTGCGGGATACAGCGTGAAGCTGATTTTGATAGTAATTGTAAAATTTCTAATTATAACTTAAGAATAATGGGAGTTTATGAGCAACCCTAATAAAGGCGGCATGGTTAGTCTAAAACCGTACATCTATAGGGATCAGCTCAGGTTAGCTCTGACGGTTGGGATTAGCTCTTCTATAAATGGGATGTCTTGAGGTAGTTCTGAACGATGGTATAAGTTATCAGCTTTTACTTGTTACTAAGAAATAAGCACAGTTTTTACAAACATTTTAAATAAAAACGGCATCAATCGTACGTATTGAAATTTAAATTCTAAAATTTTCATAACTTAAGTTCTAATATTTCTTTTAAAATAAAAACAAAAACTGAAGTGAAAAACAAGTTCTGAAATGAAATCTGTTTTTGGAATTTATGGCCTTCTAACGCATTTTTTTACAATATATAATATTAGTATATACCTACATACATTATTAATTCTGAATTTAAATATAAAAGTTAATATAAAATTTTAAAAAAATTAACACGTTTTTTTTTTAATAAAAGTCAAAAGCTTTTTATTTGTACCAACAACCAATGAACGCCATGTAATCTTGAGAAAACCTAAAAGATTTAAGCGACGTCAACGGTAAGATGGTATCCGCTTTAATTATAATAAATAAATAATCTCATAAAAGTAATCTCTAAATGGTCGGGCTAACATTGAGAATTTCAAATATAACAAAGATATTTATGTTTCTCATTCTACTTCATGTTTCTTTTATTAGAACCTTTTTTTATCGTAGCTTTGTTGCGCAATTTGCAAGTATTTCTTTGACTGTACACAAAGTTTGTGGGTTCAAATCTTGTTGGGACGAATATTATTATTTATAATCTAGGTAGGGTTGTATCACTTATTTTTGGATACTCTGAATGGGTAGAAAATGTCATTAACATAAAATTCTGGATTCTTTTACATCGAGTTCTTCATTTGAACTTTAAACAAATATAACAACAAATATAATAGTAATAACATGTGAATTAAATTTTAACAACAAAAAAAAACCTTTGAAGGTTGGGTGTAACTTGAGTCAAAATTGATTTCAAAATCGTAAAAATAAATTATTATGCATATTATTCAATGCCAGTTTTATTCAATAAAATCATTTTACCTCTTTCTTCTTTAAGTAATATTTAATTTTCATCATACTTGCACAGAGAAACCGAGAGCACACTTTGTCCGTGCTCAAAGCCGGCAACAAAACCTCTCAAAGTCAGAACTCACGTAAGCTACTCGTACGTAAGTAGAAGTGTTATTTTCAAAGTTTAAACTACAAAAACGAAGGCCATTTTTTTCAAAGCCAGCTTCTAAATTGGGGAATTTGGTTTTGTCAAGTTCACAACCCAATTTTATTACGTCTATTACACAGAAAGCAATACATACTACAGATACATTTACAATAAATTAATACTTTAAAAGGCCATTTGTTCACATGATTTCTAAATTTGTAAAATTAAATGCCTTTTAATATTTCAAAGATTATTTTCCAGAACAGATTCTAGAGAAGCGATGTCGTAAGACGCTCGGATGACAAATGATTTATTTCTTTCATATTTGAGCAAACTGAGATTTGATAAAACTTAAAGAAGAATGCAAGAAGGCATTACTTTAATAATAATTATTATTATAACATTGCGGTTTCAAGGACTGTTAAAAAGTAATATAATTTTCAAAACCTATATATGTATTGAATCAGTGCATATAAGATAAGCAACGAATATGACATATATATATTTGTTTATTAAAGTATTCTAAAGAAATTAATTTTATACGAGTCTAGTTATGTGGTTCCCATCAAGGGAACTGAGAACATACCTTATAAAATTTAATACATTATAAACAAAACCAAGCATATAATACAACGTTCTATATACTTTATGATTTATTACTCTTAAACGTTTTAATTTAATCATATTAACTAACAACTGTGACGAAGTGACTATAATAATTAAAATATTTACTTCAAGCAAAGCGGTTGTAAAATAGCAATTAAAATTTCGGGCGTACCAATAAATCTTGAAACCGTGTCTTATCAGAGGTGCAGAGGATACATTAAAATATTTAATCAATTTACGATTTTTTTTCTTGAATCCATATCTAATAAAATATTATTTTTTTTTTAGCTTCACGCTGTATCCCGCACACTGCAGGGTAGGCAGAGGGAACCTAGTGTTAAGACACTCCGTTCCCCACTTTCTGCCGAATTCTGGAGGCATTGCGTGTTGAGTGGCAGAACTCAACGCCGCGCTTAACCTCGATACCAGAGCGAGGAAATGGAAATATAAATTTAAGTAAATATTTCATCTCCTCGAGTGGGGATCGAACCCACAACCAGTCAGGTTTTGCAGTCACACCTCGTGCCGCTGCGCCACGACCGGCCTCATACTAGATTTGTAGAAAAATAAAAAGAACGAGACCACAACGAAAAGGACGATTCCAGAATTAATCCATATATAAATTAGGCATACCATTGTTTAACAAGGGAAAAGGTCAAATGTAAAGTAATTAAGTAGAGCCTAAAATTGATCATTTATATCGAATAAAAGGAATATTAAATGAAAAAGTTACAGTCCCTTTTATACAGATCATTTGTCAAGCAGCTAATGAAAACAAAAACGCGATCATAACGTGCCTATTTCCTCCCGGTTTAATTGTTTAAAGTTACGAGGGCTTAGAACAGTGGACGTGGTATAATTATAGTAAATAGATTTTTTTTTTCAGTTTCACCGTTTATTCCGTCTTATAGGGTAGACGAAAAGTACCTTACGAAGTGTCAAACACTCTAGTTCTTTGCTTTCAAATTGAAACATTTTGTTTAAAATAGAATATTATAGAAAATATATTTATATTATAAAATGAACGAAACGAACGATG
Source organism: Heliconius erato x Heliconius himera (assembly GCA_013421005.1). Classification (NCBI taxonomy): domain Eukaryota; kingdom Metazoa; phylum Arthropoda; class Insecta; order Lepidoptera; family Nymphalidae; genus Heliconius; species Heliconius erato x Heliconius himera. Next base: position 9,451 of record JAATLQ010036146.1, on the reverse strand, counting down.
AGATTCAATGAGTGTATAATAATTCTTCATTCTTCCGAATTCTTATAAATAAAGACATAATTTAAGCTGAAAACTTTAATAGTTGTATATATTTAGGCAAAGGGAACCTAGGAACCTAGCGTTAAGTCACCCCGTTCTCATTTAAACACTGCCGTTCTCCACTTTCCGCCGAATTCTGGAGCCATTTCGTGTTGAGTGGCGGAATCAAACCTACAAACCTATCTCGTTTACAGTCGCACACGACAGTCCTATATGATTATAGAAAATACCAATGTTTATCAATAAATAATGTTTATACAAATTACATATTAACTTCCAATGATTAACATTTGTCTATCAAAGTATTTATGTTAGTATATTCATAAATAACTCAGCATATACTTGCTAACCATCCAACACCATCGAATTTATGACCACTAAACCTTAAAACGTTTCAACATAATATTATATTGTTCTCATTTAAATTTTAAATGTATTCACTTCATATATATTCCATTAAACTCTCTGTTCTAGGACTGGAGCCGACTAACTCACGGTCACATAAAGGGAAACGGTATAGTGACAACTTTACACGTTGAACTTTTTATGTGTTCTACGTACGGAATTTATGGTGCTTGTCACTCATATGGATGGGAACCATAAAATTAGGCATTTATATTACGAGAATGATGGTCCGGATTGTTTTTGAAGTATGATTAAGTGTTCATTTATTTTAATTGTTCTGGTTTAGATCGTGGTAATAATTTTTGTGTAATTATTAACTTTGTATATTATTGAGTATCCTGTCTAAAATAGTGTTATATAGCTGAAGAGTGTTTGGTGGTAATCTTAGGAATTGTTGGTTTGAATTGAATAAAATATTTTTGCTTTAGGCCTTTTAAAGGGAAGTCAATAAAGCTATATTATTATACTAGAGGGCGCGCGCGGCTTCGCCCGCTTATTAGGAGTGAATTCTAAAAAAACCACGAAACACGTGTTCAATAAAATATTTTTAACAGTCTGAATTTAAATTTTTATAAAAATCGGTGGCAATTTAAAGATTTTTCCATGTCAACTTTCAACCCCTTATTTGGACCCTTAGGGAGTGAATTCCTAAAAACCATGAAACACGTGTTCAATGAAATATTTTTAAGAGTCTGAATTTCAAATTTTATAAAAATCGGTACAGATTAAAAAAAAATTCCATACAAACTTTCAATCCCTATTTCATCCTTTTAGGGTTAAAATTTTTCAAATTCCCTTCTTAGTGGATGTCCAGAATATGAAAATAAACATCTGCCCAAATTTCACGTTTCTACCATCAGCGGTTTCGGCTCTGCGTGCGTCTTACCTCAGTCAGTCAGCACAAGTCCTTTTATATATATAGATAGACTAGAGGGCGCGTGCGGCTTCGCCCGCTTATTAGGAGTGAATTCTTAAAAACCACGAAACACGTGTTCAATTAAATATTTTTAAGAGTCTGAATTTCAAATTTTATAAAAATCGGTACACATTAAATTTTTTTTTCATACAAACTTTCAACCCTTATTTCATCCCTTTAGGGTTAAAATTTTTCAAATTCCCTTCTTAGTGGATGTCCAGAATATGAAAATAAACATCTGCCCAAATTTCACGTTTCTACCATCAGCGGTTACGGCTCTGCGTGCGTCTTACCTCAGTCAGTCAGCACAAGTCCTTTTATATATATAGAAGATTACGGCAAAGGCTTCGATGTAATCCACTGTACCTGCGTTCACTTACTTTGGTCAATTAGAATTTGTCATATAGAACTATTACTTATACTTAATTTCATCACCAGGACGAAGTAAGTAAAAACTAGTAAAAACGTGAACGTTAAGTGGTTATGAAATCAAAGTTACTCGCTATTCATTTTCATTATATGCCGCGTTTTGCTGTCTTTATAAATAAAGTTTCTTGAGATTTGTACCCTTACTTCGCAATACATGGGTTATAGTGCCTACTGTATGGATGCAACATAGTTATAGACATTACAACGTTTTTGTGTAAATCCTAATAATCAGCTTCACGCTGTATCCTGCACACAACAAAGTATGCAGAGTGAACTTAGTGTTAAGACACTCCGTTCCCCATTTTCTGCCGAATTCTGGAGGCATTGTGTGTTGAGTGGCAGAACTCAACCCACCAGACACCAGAGCGCAGAAATGGTAATATAAATTTATGTAAATATTTCATTTTCCTCCTAATAATCATCTTAATATGAAAGTTTGTAAGGATGGATTGTTTGTTCCACTTTCACGCAAACTACTGAACAGATTTAGATGAAACTTTACAGTAACTTAGCTTCCACATCAGAATAGCACATAGGCTACAATTTTCTTTAAAAATTGCTAATAATTAGATAAAGCGGACGAAGCCGCGTGTAGATCGCAGTTTATATGATTATGTATACAACTAACAAGTTCGATTGAAAAAAATTGTCAATACAAATAAGTTTGCCGAATGAGTCAAGTAAGTGATATCGTGTTGACTCATGCGATCCCCCAAACCAGTTATTTGCTCTCTAGATAATAAGATGCGACATACGTATTATCCCGAATAATCCCAACAAGGATTGATGCGGATGTATGTAATAATGTTTTGTATAATCTGATAAATGATCATTATGTGTAAATATTATTGCAAAATTATATTTATCGAGGCCGGTCGTGGCGCAGTGGCACGAGATGTGACTGTAAAACCGACTGGTTGTGGGTTCGATCCCCACTCGAGGAGATGAAATATTTACTTAAATTTATATTTCCATTTCTTCGCTCTGGTGTCGAGGTTAAGCGCGGCGTTGAGTTCTGCCACTCAACACGCAATGCCTCCAGAATTCGGCAGAAAGTGGGGAACGGAATATCTTAACACTAGGTTCCCTTTGCCTACCCTGCTGAGTGCGGGATATAGCATGAAACTGATTTTAAATTTTGATTTATATTTATAACATATATATTTTTGATTTTTATTAATTCACCCCTTTTCTATTTTAGGATACATAGAAAGACAGAGTTATAACTCCTTTCTAAAGTACCCTCTATAGATTAGAACCGACAACCACAATATAGTGTATCACGAAAACGCCGTGTACCGTACTCATATATAAAGTTAATAAAATAATAATTTGATTTGAAAATCCAGATAAGCTATTAGATATACCATTCCATACTTCGATAGTAAATAGAACGAACAAACTAAATTCTCTTTTGTTTTTCTTTTAGTGGCTCTAACGAAGGAATGACAAATGTAAGTGAAAATTTTTTCGACTCGGATAGAGAGAGCTTTGAAAAATAGATTGCTATAGACGAGTAGATGTGCTACTTTCGGCCTTTCGAATGATTGATCACTAACGTCTTCTCAAGCTTGTCAGACAAAGAAGAACATTGTTAAGTCTCTTGTAAATATTTCAATATAGAGAAATCCTTTTAACTTGTCTACAATGTCGAATTACAACAGGAAATGGCTATTTGACATTTCGCCCACATTTTGGTACATAGGTTAAATATAAATAAATAACTAACATTAGTAAAATTTATTATTAAATATATTCTTGCTTTATAATTTTACATGTAAATCTGAGAATAGTTGTACGGGTACAGACCACAGTCCAAATTATGCCTAAAGGAGAAATGCGGTGCCGCTAGGATCATTTGCATATTTAGTGGGCTTTGTGGTTCTTTTCATGCTAGTGTATCTAACATATTAATAAGAACGCTGTACCGTTGGCTTAGAAAAAATATTAATTCATATATGCTTACTTTAATAAACTATAAATATCTAGCGCGTTAAAATTAAAATTAGATTCTTCTTAAGTTAACAGCCACTTTACTTAGACAATCAATCTCAATTTTTGTTAAATTAAAAAAATCTTGGCAAAGGCTGCACACTGGCGTAGCTCCAAATACGCTAATAGGGCAGTTAACAGAGATCCCGAAAACTATTTTGTACAAAACAAGTTAAAAAAATGTGCCTGTATATGAAAAAACTGAAAAATGGATTCATCTGCATAAAAGTAGGTTTAGCCTTTCCCTTCTTTTGAATGGTTATGCAATTTTCTTCAATTAAATAGATCATTCTTTAATGAACTTTAAAGCTACTAACAATGGACAATCACTTTAACGGCGAACCATAATATACAAATGGAACGGAAGCCATATGTGAAATGTCGTTCAAAATAAAAGAGAATTCTGGTAGACCACCGACCAAGGCGGCAACTTCAAAGGTACATCTCCCTAGTTCACCTCGGACTGTATAATAATCCTGACCAACGTTAAAATATTAATAGGTACAAGGGACTAATATTATAAAAGTATAACTATCATTAGTCAAAGTCACTTAAAAACGACTTGGATAATATCCAAGTAAAAAGCTTAGCTTTTAGTAAGAATATAACATAAAGATTAAGCTGAATTTGAAAATCCACTATCACTTTAACGGCATTAGTGTCGTAAGTCCTAGTAGAAGTTTAAAATTGTACTCTTTAACATATCATAAAATTGTTGAATCGACGTCGGATTAATTTATATAAGTATAGCGTTAATTGTATTTTCTATATCTATTTATGTTTTTCTCATTTTAGCTTTTAATGTTGACAACAGTTCAGTATCGTTTATATAATTATTGCACAGTTATCATCTAAAGCATTAGTATTTCCAACATTTTCAACAATCTTACCTTCACATGTAAATGTTGGGATGAAAGGAAAATCCTTCATAAAGTTTCATTATATGTTCTGAGATGAAATTTCTAAGTACACTGGATTCAATATATGGTTTCTTACCTGCAACAAAGAGAAGTTGGTTATAATTAACAAGAAACTATATCTATAGTATTAATTTAAAATCGAACAGTGTCATAATACTGCTACTATATAACAACCATTCAAAAATAATAGTAAAATAACATTTAAGTTTTAGTACAATACTATAACTTCAACATTATATTACTATTTAATTTCCACCGTAAATTTGTTTCACCACAAAATAAATCCAACGACATTCCCAACAAGCAAGATGTTCTTTATGCATTTCTAAGCGAGTGACAAACGTCCAAACAACCAAAGGTTCATAACATTTAACTTTCACGATAGCTAAGATATAAACTCACACGTACACAGCTACCTAGCGTGGTGCTGGTTTTCGATTTCCAACTTTATAATCCGCTCAATATTGGTTTCTACCACATTCCCAACTGAACTCCCACTAAGATTTTTATGTGTCTTGTCGTCCATACTGTCAGGTGATATTTGTAATGGGGCTTATCTTTAAATTTCTTATTGAATTGTCACTGGTATCAAGATGTGGCCAGGAATGGTCGCAGCTTGACTTTAGACTAGATTTCAAACGAGTCCGCCCTTATTCCGTTTATGGTGTTCATCCTTAAGAATATATCGCGTTGGTCATATTTTACTTATACAGGTTCCAGTTGATTACAACTGTTCATAAGTTTTTCTTTGTATGTTCCATAAACAAGGACATATATTAAAATACTAAAATTCTTAAAACTAAAATATACTTGGAAATGTAATATTTAATACTTTAATTTCTTCTCTCGGGTGACGAGGAAACACGCGGCATTGAGCTCCGCCACTCAGCACGCAATGTCTCCAGAATATAGCGGAAAATGGGAAGCGGAGTGTTTTAACACTAGGCCCCCTGTGGTTACTTTGCTTATATACGATACAGCGCAAAAATATAATATAGTAAATATTTTAAATTAAAAAAAAAGTAAAGTGCTTCTTATTTCATTTAACAAGAATAAAGTACCCCACAACAAATTTGCCTTCACTTCTCATAAAAAGAAATTTCGTGACAACGTGCGGAAGTATTAGTGAATTCGTGCTCAAATATATAACTAAATAAAAATTTTTACAACGTTTTATTTGGAATTATTGCGGCCTGAGCAACGTAGTTACGATGTCACGTTACGCATGGAAATTAGCATAATATGGCGCGGGGTTTATTTTTCAATTATAGAATAATCGTGTTATATTATATAGTGGTTAAAAGTTCAAGCTTTATATGAAGAATAAAACGAAACTTGCGTAGAATACTCGAATTATTTTCGTTTCTCAGTTTTGGCAGACAGCGTAGCGTTCAGTTCGGCCACTCAGTATGCTAGTGTTTCAAAAGTGGGCAGAAAGTGCAAAACGGAGTGTCTTAGCACTAAATTTCCATTGCCCATCCTACTAAGTTCAAAAAAATTATAAGTAAAAAATTGTTTGTTTATCAGATCCGAACAACACTAAAACAAAACAACAAAACGAATCATAAATAAACATAATAAATAAAACCCATATGTTTACTTTTAAGTTTTAGAAATCGGGTCGTATCCTTTGTGAGACGAATGAGAGATCATTATCACATGACATGCAGCACGATCATTGGTCAGACAAGCGTGTGGTATTGAAATGAAACGTGAAATTGCTTTATTGTCAAAACGATTAAATATCAAACATGACTGACTGTTTATTTAAACTTCGTTAATATTTTATAATATGCTGTAGAGGTTCAGTTTGGACGTATTAACTATATGCTGTGGTTGTAGATTCTGAGCCCAGAAAGAAACTGTTACTTTTTGGGCAGAAAGTGTATTTTCAATAAGTTTTGTGACTAAATATAGTTTTTTCTCCATAAGAAAGGTGTGTATTTTTTTGTAAATTGGTAATAATTTTAAATAGAATCGTATAATAATATGCTTAATAAAATATATTACAACAAATTATCTTTCCTTATTATTCTCGTTTAAAAACAAGTCAAGAATTTTTTATTTTTTTACATCGAAAAATGACGTCCTTCGTAAACTCGATATTGAACGATCTTAGTCCGCTAGGTAATTCGATTTAAAATCCTAATGGGCAGACGTCCCTTCCCGGATTTTGAGGGAATTCGGTAATATCCTGCAAATGATTGCATATGTACGTATGTAGGTACTTTAATCTCTTAATTTAGTGCGATCCGATTTAAAATGACAACATCCATCCTGATAAGTAATAAATTGGTATTTTCTGTTTAAAGGTTTAATTTACATATGAGTAGTAATTTAGACTCTAGGTATAGACCATTTCAATGTAAAACACTCTTTTATATGTTGAAAACACCACCTCCCAATAAATGGCAATAAATATCCTGTATTCGGACAGAAAGTGAAGAAAAGAGTGCCTTGACATTAGTTATTTTTCTCCTACCATGGAATTCAGCGGAGAGCAAGGATCGGGCTAATTTTTTTGTTCTATAGTTTAGAAGTAAGTTAAAATATTTAAAATGGATGTTATTTGCAATTGATACAAACTATAAGCTCAAGTGCCAAAAAGAGAATTGGAAATACAAATATCCCTTGGTTTCCAATGTTTTTTTTTGTTATTTTGCTTATAAATAAAACAGCTAATATAATGCAATAATAAATCATATACTTTACATTATATTGAATTCAGATACAATGTTGTACCGCATAAGTAACTGATGAAACTTTACAGTCTTTTCCAAGCTTTATTCCAACATTCATGAGGTGTTTACATTTGGTATGGATACAACTATCAGATACCTATCTCGATGACACATCGTCGTGTAGTGCAATTCTGAATCTTGTTCCTTTCATGTTTATTTTGATTACTTCTTGTTCTTATCCTTTTGTGTTCTGTTTCAAAATAACTTTACAACAATACTTATAATTGCTAATTCAAAAGATAACGCTTTAAAGCCAAATTCTCCATGTATTCATTATATTTAAGCAAAGCCCGTTTTCGGCTCCGCTGATACTTTGCTAAAAAACAGCAAAAAAAATATCCAAAAAAGGCATCAAGGGAATGCGGAATTGTGCCAAACAAAAGGCGAACGGGACGCATTTAATCCTGTCCGGTCGTCTCGTTCCGACGGCGTGAAAAGAGAAAATTGAATTTATTATCGGTTGTATTTGAGTGACGTGTTATTTCACACGCCAGCAAAGGAAGGAGAAATCCAATCAGTTAAGGTGATAACTCGAATGTAGTGTATGAACTGACTGAAAATGTCTTTCCGATTCAATTCTGTTTTCACGATTGCACATCGAAAATTGATGTAGTTTACAGCTTGACATAACTTTGTACGCTCCAGTGAAGCATCGGTTATGCTCAAGACAGAAAACCGATACCCATCTAATTCGTTGAATAGATTATTGTCTTTTGAATTAAATTTTGATTTAGGTATACTCATGTAGCTAAATAAATCTAAATTAGAAAACGTATGTGACAGCGTTACAAATTACTTAAATTAAAAAATTAGCTTCACGCTGTATCCCGCACACAGCGGGGTAGGCAGAGGGAACCTAGGTGTTAAGACACTCTATTCCCCACTTTCTGCCGATTTCTGAAGGCATTGTGTGTTGAGTGGCAGAACTCAACGCCGTGCTTAACCTCGACACCAGAGCGAAGAAATGGAAATATAAATTTAAGTAAATATTTCATCTCCTCGAGTGGGGATCGAACCCACAACCAGTCGGTTTTACAGTCACACCTCGTGCCGCTGCGCCACGACTGGCCTCTACTGACAAATTACTTGAAAACAATTAATCGAATATACGGTTAATTTTAATATGGGGGCAGAGAGGAATGGGTGGTTTTAAACTAAAGGGGTTGTACCATTTGAATATGTAGAAGTTTGATTGGCCAATACATACCCTAATATTGCTTATAGGTCAATAATAAAAGCTTATATTGAATGTGAGCTGAGCACTAGGGCTAACTCTAATAACGTTCTTAATAGAAAATCATCGAACGACATAACATACCTACATGTTTTGTTATTGGGGATTGCATTGTGAAAGCTTCTTTAAAACCCTTATTTCGAACAAAGCAAAAGAAGAATATAAATAAAACATTTTTTCAATAATACATTGCGAAATCAACTTTTAATGACTGTTAAGTACTTCAAATTTACTTTTTAATCAAATTTGGGTAACGAACTTTTTATATATTTATAGATTTAGATACAATTATATTCACAAGACAACTGTCATGCCTTTTATAAAAGAAATAATTGAGAAGAAATGTTTTTTTTTTCTCAATTCAATCTACGATTTCGGTCCGGTTTTTATTCATTTACATAAAACTTGTTTAAATGTTAATGAGAGAGTCCGGATTCTGTGCTCTCTGACAAGGATAATAAACTAAATCTCGGTAAGGCACCTGCGCTGGGCTTTTTAAAAGATATTTAATGAGCAAAATAATTATGTGCGCACTTCTGTTAGCATAAGTTCTTTATAATGTAGTAATAGGTGTCGCTGTGAATACAAGTACGTCATTTGATATTGTTTCCATTATCGATTGTATTAAGTGGCGGTAGTGTGCTGCGTCTTTTCCGGTGGATTTCCAATAAAAGCACAAACGACACGGCACTCGTGTTCATTACGTTCTAAGATATTGTCAAGACAACTTGTCATTATAATTCATATTTCAATATTGTGACTACAAGAGTATATG